>CAUYQG010157576.1:0-12568 GCA_963574415.1 Tarsius wallacei | reverse complement strand
CCCCGGTTTTCCGCCCCCCCGCCGGGGGGGCGGCGGCGCCCCGGGGGGGGGGGGGGGGGCTCCGGTGGTGGTCCCCCCCCCCCCCCCCCCCCATTCGCAGCCTCTCGGAGGCAACCGCCGCGACCCCAGCTGAGCCCGCGGCCCAGCCTTGAGCTCCCACCCCCGGGGGCTGGCATGAGCGGCCCCTCGGCGGCGCCGGGGGTCGGAGGAGTCGCCCTCGCCTGATCCCCGGCCTGCCGCCCTACCCCATCTCGCCGACCGAGGCTGACCGCCGAGCGTGCGGACGACCCCACCGCTGCTTTCTTCCTCCCCCAGATCACGCTCTCCAGTCCCAGAAGATGGGGAACTGCCTCAAATCCCCCACCTCGGATGACATCTCCCTGCTTCACGAGTCTCAGTCTGACCGGGCCAGCTTTGGCGAGGGGACGGAGCCGGATCAGGAGCCGCCGCCGCCATATCAGGTAGGGGAGGGTGTGTGTTGGGGGGGTGGCGAGGAGTAGAGGCAGCTCTGGCCGAGCCTGAGGGGGCCTCGGGGCTGTCTCTGCCCCTGGCCTGGGCAAGGCCTGGCTTGGAGGGCGTTGACCTCAACCCCTTAGTGCTGGGTCTGAGGACACCTGCTTCCCAATCCCAAAAGAGGTGATTCTTCACCTCCCCTCGGGCACCGTGTGGGGATGGTGCTCTCTGTCCTTGAGTTCTGGGCTCAGACAGAGTATGTGATGATAACCCCTTGGCCAGTGTCTGGTGGTGTGCTTGTGGGGTTTGGGAGTGACATTTTCCTGCCTTTATGTCTGAGTCGTGTGATTTCCTCATCGCCAGCTGGAGTCTGGATTCTGGATAGGTGGTTACCCCCCCAACGCCCCATTTATATTTTTGTATGTGGTCATCCTCTCCTCCCACCCCCCACCTTTGATAATTGGATCTGGTAGTTGTTCACTTCTTCCTCTCTTTGGGAGCTGAATCTCCAGTGGTGATTTTAGCCCTTGAGACATTAAGAGTTACTTGTTTATAGGTGTATATATGTATATATTTTAGCCCCTCCTCCTTTTGCTCCACCCCTATGACACACCTTTTAAACGTGCTGACTTAATACAAACTTGATTATCTTGAACTTCGGAAATCTTTAAGCCTGACTTGGGAAATTCCTTCTGTTACTTTCTTGGCTCTTCCTTTGTGTCAGAGACTCTCCTGAATAGGTTTTGTTGCTTTTTATACAACAGTCAGTAGTCCTAGTTGTTACAGAACTAATAGAGTTAAAAACCTCTCTTGAGATCAAAATAGGTATACAGATGTTATAATCTGTAAGATAAGATGTATGTTTAAAAGAACTTGCCTCTGCTTTTTCAATTTTAAATGATAGCAAATAAAAACTTTTTTTCCCCTGGGATGTCTTCAATGGTAATCCTTAATTTTTTCCTGAGGGGAGTTTAGTTTTCTAACTGGGCAGTCTCCTTTGTTGTGTCTTGTGACATCATTATCTAGTGTTTTCTCATTCCTATGTAAACCCGTGCCTCATCACATCAGGAAAACCTAGGCACATATGCCAATTTTTGGAGTAAAACCCTTCAGGAATCTTTGGTGTATACCAGTAAGGTTCAGTCTCCTACAGAAGCCTCCATGACGTCTCCTACATTCTGTATTCCTGGCCTGCCTAGTACACCAGGCTGTTTCACACCTCTGCCTTTGCTTCAATTGCTGTGTTGCTTGGAGCCCTTCCCCCAAGGTCGCCAGGTGAACATCTAATCCTCTTTGAGGACTCAGCTCTCATATCTGAAGTCCTGGCATTCCCCTCCCTCCCACCCTGAATCCCTTATTTGTGTCGCCCCACTGAACCTTATACACCTCCATAAGCAACGCCTGTAACACTTTAGTGTCCTCTCTTTGTTATATGTATGTCTCACTCTTAGTGTTCACCTTCCATCCCAGGTGTAAGCTGCGTGAGGGTAGGATTCTGTTTCCAGTGTGCTGTTATGTCCCTGACATCTGGCTCACAGTAGGCACTCAGTAACTGTGAGATAAACGAAGCATATGAAGCATTGAGAATAGGGTCTGTGCCAATGTTTTGCTCAGTTTCTGACCACATACAAAGCATCTAAATGTTGAATGAATTAATGAATTTGAATTCACTATTGTGTTTTGTAGTTACAAAACCATTTCTCCCAGGGTAAGTTGTCACAGGGGTAGACTCTTAAAAATTTAAGCTGAAGGCCGGGCGCAGTGGCTCAAGCCAGTAATCTCAACATTTTAGGAGGCCGAGGTGAGAGGATTGCCTGAGTCCATGGTTTTGAGACCAGTCTGGGCAACTTGGTGAGACCTCATCTCTGCAATAAATAAAAAAAATTAGCAGGACATGGTGGTATGCACCTGTAGTTCCAGCTACTAGGAAAGCTGAGGCAGAAGGATTGACCGAGCCCAGCAGGTCGAGGCTGCGGTGGCTGTGAGCATGCCACTGCACTCTAGCCTGGGCGACAGAGTGAGACTCCAACTCAAAAAAAATTCATGCTGAATCTGGCAAGTAAGCAGTGTTTATGCTTCACTGTTTCTCCCCATACGAGGTACATATTATACAGCAAATGTGTTTATTTCAGTGTTATGTGTACATTGTTTTTAGACTTATGAGTTTTTAAAACCTATTTTAAAATCTGTTTTCCCTGGCCCCTTTCTTTCAAGGCAAATTGAATATTTTTGACTTGTTTCTCTTTCTCCTATCCTTATGGTAATTGTAGTATTAAATGTACTAGAAATTGTATTTGCTCTTTCCAGAAGGTCTAGATGGTGATAAGGGATTTTGGTATTGTGAAGGAACTTTTTTTGAAATGTTTTTGACAGTGGGAGTTTTTGTGACTGCTCTTTCCTGAAGAGAATGACCCAGATACTAATATGTAGATTTATTATTAATTGGAAAGAAATGCTTTAAAAGATGGGTTTATAAAAATAAACTTGTAGAAAAATTGTCCCGTCCCCCAAATATGATTAAGAATGGTTATTTTAGATGAGCTGAGAAACACCAATCTAGGGTAAACGATTTATATTTTCAGTTGACAAAAGTAACTCTCTCAAGAAATAGTATGCAATAGAACTAAAGGATTATCGGCTTTTGTCTTTAAAGAGTAGTCTTGGCTGCAGTAGAATTTGAAAAGGGAATAGCTGATATAAAGGAACACTTTTTTTTTCTGTAGTAGGTAGGTAGATCACATTTTTGTTTATGTTGTACAATTCACATATATGCCAAAAACTCTATAAAGCAGAGTTCTAGTTATTTCCTATTAGGAATATCTGGCAGATTTGTTTGTATTTATTTTTGCCTAAAGTAAGCCCCATGCCATTATGGTCAAAGTTGGTAGGAAGTGCATATTTTTCCTGGGTTTCTCTAATAGCTTCTTAACTGGTCTCCCTCCTTTCACCCTTAAGTCTTCCCTAAAGCCTGTTCTCAACACAACAGCCAGAGTGATCCTGGTAAAACAGAACATGATACCCCACTCAGTCCTCTGGATTCCTGTTTCATTCAAAGTAAAAGCCAAATTCCTTCTTGCCTTCTATAAACCCTACATAATCTATACTCCCTGTCACCACACATACCTCTCTTGACACCTGTTACTATTCTCCCCTTTGCTGGCTTCCCTCAAGCCTCACCAGCCTCATTGCTCTTCTAGGATACTCTTATTTCTGTGCCTAGAGTACTCTTCCCCAGTTTAATCATGGCTGACGTCCTCCCTTACCTCCTCCAAGTCTTTTCTCAAATGCCACCTTCTTAAACCCTCTCTACCTCTATTTAAAATTGCAGTGTGTCCTAACACCCAGAAGTCCTTACCTTGTGCTATTTTTTCCCCATAGCATTTATAACTTTGTAACACTCAATCTTAGGCCAACTATGTCTCCTCTCACTAGGTCAAAAGGAGGAAAGGGGATTTTTTAAAAACTGGTATTTCCTAAGTACTTAGAGCAGTGCCTGGCACATATTAGGCACTCAGTAATTGAGTTGAATGAATGAATGGATTTCTTTTATTTTTTATTTTAATTTTAAGGATGTGGTTTACAATTCAGGATTAGATATACAAATGGCCATTGTACAGGTAAAGTTTGGGTCTCACTTTGGTCCCCACTTCACCTGGATTTCTTTTAAATATTTATTTTGAAGTGGGTACAGTTGAATGACTTATAAGAGCTATGCGTATTCCTAGGACCGTTTTTGTTCCTATATTGTATATCTGCTTTTTGTTTTGTTTTGAGACAGGGTCTCCCTTTGTTGCCCAGGCTGGTCTTAGACTCCTTTTCCTCCCTAGTAGCTGAGATTACAGGTGTTTGCCACTGTACCTGGCTCAGTTTTCTGAAAAATTATTTTGTTTATGAAGTCTCTGTGTATTGCCCAGACTGGAGTGCAGTGGCTAGTCACAGCTATCATAAACACAGCAACCTTGCACACTCATTCTCAAGCAGTCCTCCTGCCTCAGCCTCCATAGTAGCTGGGACTACAGGCATGTACTGCCAAACCCAGCTATTGTAGATCAGTGTTAAGGAATCTACTAAAAAGTCAAATTCCAATAATATTACATACAGGAATTGGTTTAAAGTAATTTTTTTTTTGAGTTAGTCTCACTCGGTCGCCCAGGCTGGAGTGCAGTGGCGCACTCATGGCCACTCTAGTGCTGACCTTCTGGGCTCTAACGATCCTTCTGTCTCAGCCTTCCAAGTAGCCGGAACTACAGGTGTGCACTACCATGCCCAGCTTATTTTTTGGTTTATTGTAGAGACGAGGTCTCACCAAGTTGCCCTGACTGGTCTCCAGCCCGTGGGCTCAGGCAATCCACTTACTTCAGCCTCCCAAAGTGCTGGGATAACAGACTGAGCCACTGAACCCAGACTGAACTAATTGTTATTTATGAAATGATTTAAGATTTTTTTTTTTTGCCCCATGTATATATCACCACAAGATATTCATTTAATAAGAAAGTACTTGAGGAAAGAAAGGGCTGGATACAGTGGTTCATGATTGTAATCCCAGCACTTTGGGAGGCCAAGGTAGGAGAGTCTCTTGAGGCCAAAAGTTTAAGACCAACCTGTACAACATAGTGAGACCCTCCTCGTTTCTGAAAAATAAAGATGCTTGAGTCCCTATCCCTAAAAGTATTGCGGGGGAGTTGCGGGACATGGGAAAGAGATTAAAGTATTTCTTGAGTTAGAACGTAGAAATAGCTGGGCATGGTGACTCATGCTTATAATCCCAGCAGTTTGAGAGGCTGAGGCAAGAGGATGGCTTGAGCCCAGGAGTTTAAGACCAGTCTGGGCAATATAGTGAGACCCTGTCTCTACAAAAAAATATAAAGAATTAGCTGGGTATGATGGTGCACGCCTTTAGTCTCAACTACTGGGAGGCTGAAGTGGGAGTTGCTTGAGCCCAGGAATTGAAAGTCTGCAGTGAGCTCTGATTTTGCTGCTGCACTCCAACCTGGGCAACAGAGCAAGACTCCATCTCTTAAAAAATAAAAGAAGGTGGAAACAAGTCTGACATACGTCTGTCCAGCTCTCTTCCTGAATGAAAAGAGTACAAAGGATATATGCTCTTTCAAAGCAGTCTTGGAAGGACAGTTTAGTGGGAGGGAAAGTCATGGAAGGCTTGCGAGTGAAGGTCCATAAGAGGAGGAGGTTGAGTAGGCAGCCCAGCTCTGAAAGGTATATGTGAACAGTCTGAGATACCACTCGGTCACTCTCAAGAGTTCTGCCATTTGTTAATTTGAGGGTGACACTTTGTTGAAGGAACTTAATATATTCATTAAACAACATACCACTTAATAGTACTCTATCTGAATATATAAATATAGATATCTCTCACTTTTGCAGTAGTTAACATAGTTTGAGATGTATCAGACTACTTCTCCTGACCTATACTTTTTGATTAATACATTTGAAATTTTAAAACAGAATAAGTCATTAGTATAACATAGAGTGCAACTGTAACTCTGGTTTTGAGGAACTTCTTTCACAAATAAGAAAATACAACTTTTTGGATGTTTCACCTTGTAACTGAATAAGTTTTTTGTTGTCCTTGTTAAAAACCTTAGTTTATTCTATAGGACACATTAAAAGTAACCCCCTTTTTTGAAAATCTAGATCATAGTACTTATTTTTTAGCATTCAGTACAGTGATAATATGTTAATGCCCTGTTTTTCTGATAGTCTTATGAAGATAAATTCCCATAATTGTGGGTTTTGGTTTTTTTTTTTTTTGAGTCAGAGTCTAACTTTGTCACCCAGACTAGAATGTAGTGGCACGCTTACGGCTACCACAGCCTCGACCTGCTGAGCTCAGGCGATCCTTCCGCCTCGGCCTTCCAAGTAACTGGAACTACACGCGTGTGCCACCATGCCCGGCTAATTTTTGATTTCTTAAAGAGACGGCTCGCCAAGTTGCCCAGGCTGGTCTCGAACCCTTGGTCTCAGGCAGTCCTCTCACCTCAACCTCCCAAAGTGCTAGGATTATAGGCGTGAGCCACCGTACCCAGCCCAAATTCCCATAATTGAAAGATTTTTTTTTTTTACATGTTATTTTGTTTACCTTTTTTTTTTTTTCTTTTTTTTTTTGAGTTGGAGTTTCACTCTGTCTCCCAGACTGGAGTGCAGTGGCATGCTCCCGGCCACCGCAGCTTCAACCTGCTGGGCTCTGGCGATTCTTCCGCCTCAGCCTTCCAAGTAGCCAGAACTACAGGCGCGTGCTACCACGCCTGGCTAATTTTTTTGATTTGTTGTAGAGATGAGGTCTCACCAAGTTGCCCAGGTGGGTCTCGAACCCGCGGACTCAGTCAATCCGCTCACCTCAGCCTCCCAAGGTGCGGGATTACAGGCTGAGCCACCTAGCCCGGCTTGTTTACCATTTTGATGGAAATTACCCCCAAGTTTGTTTCACATGACTTGGTCTTACTAAGCAAACTATTTAGCTTTTAAAAAGTTCCCCCTGTTAGGTTTTATCCCACTCATCTTTATTTTGAAGATGTTCAACCTTCTCATTGGGGTGCAGATCAACTTCAACTTCATTAATAAAGCCTTCCATGACATTTTTTTCTCATTTCTGATTTGTCAAGAACCATTTTTGTTATAAAACATTTGTCTAGAAATCACATAGTGCTTTGTTAATTAGCTGTTGGTGTTTTAATAATTTTTATTTTTCCAGATCACAGCTTTCTCCAGAATTAGAATGATATAGTAAACTTTTTTTTTTTAGTTAGGATCTCACTCTGTCACCCAGGCAGTAGTTCAGTGGCACAATCGTGGCTCACTGTAGCCTTGACTTCTGGGCTCAGGTGATCTTTCTGCCTTAGCCTCCCAAGTAGCTGAGACTACAGGTTTGTGCCTAGCTAATTTTTTGATTTTTTTTTTTTTTTTTTTTTTGTAGACACAGGGTGTCGGTATATTGCCCAGACTGGTCTCAAACTCCTGGACTCAAGCAGTCCTCCCCCCTCAGCTTCCCAAAGTGCTGGGTTTGCAGGCTCAAGCCACCACGCCCAGCCGAAAACTTAGGTTTCTCACTGGAATGGAGTGGCACTTCCCATATTGTAGACAGGCAATGAATATTTGATGATTGATTAACTTAGAACTGCACCTTCTGTTTCTACTGTCATCACCATAACTGATCCTCATTAGTTCTTACAACAATAACTTAATTAATATGTCCTCTTCCCATTTCTTTTTTGTTTTTGTTTTTAAGTAGGAGTCTCACTCTGTTGCCTAGGCTGGATTGCAGTGGCACACTCACTGCCACCGCAGCCTCAACCTACTGGGCTCAGGTGATCCGTCTGCCTTAGCCTTCCAAGTAACTGGAACCACAGGTGTGCCCTACCACGCCCAGCTAATTTTTTATTTATTGTATAGACGAGGTCTAGCCAAGTTGCCCAGGCTGGTCTCAATCCCCTGGCCTCAAGCAATTCCCTCGTCTCCCTCTCCCAAAGTGCTGGAATTACTGGCGTGAACCACTGCGTCTGGCTGTCCTCTTCCCATTTCTTCATTCCATGCTACTAAATGAATTTCATCCCAGATCAGATCCCTTTCCTCTTAGTCCTTAATGATTCTTCATGACTAACCACTAAAGATATCTGAATTAGCATTCCACAAGTCATGATCTGGCTCTTGGTATACTTTTCTTTTTTTTTTTTTGAGTTGGCGCCTCACTCTGTTGCCCAGACTGGAGTGCAATGGCCGCTTCCGGCCACCACAGCCTCGACCTGCTGGGCTCCAGCGATCCTTCTACCTCAGCCTTCTGAGTAGCTGGAACTACAGGCATGTGCTACCACGCCCGGCTAATTTTTTTGATTTATTGTAGAGATGAGGTCCCGCCTGCCCAGGCGGGTCTCGAACCCACGGGCTCAGGCAATCCACTCACCTCAGCCTCCCAAGGCGTGGGATTACAGGCTGAGCCACCGAGCCCGGCTTGTATACTTTTCTAGTTCTTTGTAACCTTGTACTAAGTGGTTTGCTATATTCCATATATGCCTTCTGCTTTCCTGCCTTTGCTTTTGCTCATTCTATTCCATTGCCCAGAATGCTCTTTAATCCTTCCCAGTCTAAATTCTAGTATTCAGGGTCCAGCTCAGATGCCATGAATCCATGATCTCTCAAACATAAATGTACTCTAAACTCCTTTGTTTAACATTCTCGGGACATTTTACCCTTCATACTTTAATTATTTGTGACAATGTCACATCTCCTGCCAGAATCCAAGTCTGGTTCATATTTTGCATTGCTAGAGGTATGTTTTTCACATAGCAGGCACTCGTAGTTGAGTGAATGTGATGATCAGGTATTATATTTTGCGGTAAGGGTGTCCAGTTTTATAGTTGCTAGCTTCTGTATAAAATGTACCCAGAATCCTATGCTTTAGTATCTGGCCTATCACTTCCAGTTTGTAAAGTTCATGATCTTTTTTGTGTGTGAATTAGGTTTTGTGTTCTATGAAGTTCAGCTTGCTTAGATGACTTTTGTAAATAAGCATTTATTTGCTGTTTATGTGACTGTTGTTGCAATTTTTGTTAATGCCTGATCTCTCACTCTGGGTGTCCTTTAATTAAGACTGATTCTTTGTCATTAAGATTGTATGTACCTTTAAGAGTAGGATAGTCAGTGTCTCAGAGTTTAATTCTAGAGCTAAATATAGGGTAACTTGAGAAGGTGGTGCAGTGAGTTACTTGGTACATAAGATCTGACCTCTTGATTTTCTTAAAATATTTTTTAGGTAATACTAGAAATTTCTATTGTAGACTTTAGATCTTTAAGGAGTTTAATATAATACTTGAGGCAGTATGGGTTTCTTTTTTTAAGGGCTTAAGTTTGTTTCATTTCTTCTAAATAGGAAAATTGTCCCAAGATGGCTACTGTAGGTTTTCTGTGACCTTTTCCTTCAGCTTGCAACATTTCTTTGTCTTCTTTCTTGACTGTCTCAGCCAAGGTAAATTCAGGAAATGAAGTGACAGGAGGATGGTTGTAGATACAATCAGAATGAGAGAAATATGTTTCTTATCTTGCCTCAAGCCATTTTTGAATATACTATGTGTTACCTTCAAGTACAGAGTTAGCGATGATATTCCTGTCCTATATTCCGGTAGATTATTTAAGATAGGCTGTAAATGGAGAGTTATTGTTTAGTGAGTATAGTTTGTTTTACAAGATGAAAAGTTGTGGAGGTGGATGATGGTGATGACTACACGTTATGAGTGTATTTAATACCACTGAACTGTACACTCAACTGATTAGGATGGTAAATTTTATTTTGTGTGCGTGTGTGTGTGTTTAAGTCCAAGTCTCCCACTCAGGCTAGAGTGCAGTGGCATGATCATGGTTCACTGAAGCCTCAACCTTAGGCAATCCTTCTGCCTCAGCCTCCCAAGTAGCAGGGACTACTGGCATGCACAACCACACCTGGCTTATTTTTTGTAGTGATGAGGTCTTGCTCTTAGGCTGGTCTTGAACTCTTGGGCTCAAGCAGTCCTCCGGTCTCAGCCTCCCAAAGTGCTGGAATTACAGATGTAAGCTACAGTGCCTGACCTGTATCTTTTAATTAAGTAGCCAACCTGGAGTGCACTCCCAGGAGCCAGATGAGTAATTATCTTGTTACTTATTCCAGAAAGCATACAGTAAGGTAACTAAAGGATCTAAACGTGTAGGAGTGAAGAAAGCAGCCCTCTGAATATATTTATTTCTAAAATTCTTCTGAATTTTACGAAATTTTCTGAATACCCAAAGTTGAATGGCTTTAAAAAGAATAAGTCTTTTATAACTAACCCACCTGGTTAAAGTTACATGTAATTTTGTTTTTTTGTTTTCGTTTTTTGAGTTGGGGTCTTTGTCGTCCAGGCTGGAGTGCAGGGGCATGCTCACAGCCACCACAGCCTCAACCAGCTGGACTCAGGAGATCTTTCCACCTCAGCCTTCTAAGTAGCTGAAGCCACAGGCGCACACCACCATGCCTGGCTGAGTTTTTGATTTATTGTAGAGATGAGATCTCGCCAAGTTACCCAGGCTTGTCTTGAACACCTGGGCTCAGGCAATCCTCTCGCCTTGGCCTCCCAAAGTGCTGGAATTACAGGTGTGAGCCACCACACCCAGCCCATGAAATTTTATAAAACAATTTAAATTCTTATTTTTATGAAAGAAAAAGAAGCAGTTTACAATAAACTGAGTAGCACGGCGTTAAGCATAAAAACCAGCATACTTGATACCTAGTGTCTTCTATCAGTGTGCTAGTTTGTGTTAAGGGGAAAGGAAGAGTATTGAGTCCCATACCCCTAAGGAACTAACTTTTTTTTTTTTTTTTTTTTTTTGAGTTGGAGTCTCATTCTGTCGCCCAGACTGGAGTGCAGTGGCTGCTCCCGGCCACCGCAGCCTCGACCTGCTGGAGTCTGGCAATCCTTCCGCCTCAGCCTTTCAAGTAGCTGGAACTACAGGCGCACGCTACCACACCCAGCTAATTTTTTGCTTTATTGTAGAGATGAGGTCTCACCAAGTTGCCCAGGCAGGTCTCGAACCTGCGGGTTCAGGCAATCCACTCACCTCAGCCTCCCAAAGTGTGGGATTACAGGCTGAGTCACTGAGCCCGGCAGGAACTAACATTTTAATAAAGGGGAAAAGATGAATGTATGTACATGAAACAGTTACAAGTTCATTGTGAAATAGTATATAATCAAATATTAAATTGTTCAGTATAGACTTTTGAAGTTGAGGAGTCAATTTGTGATGGGTCAGTGAATCACACATTTATTTACTTTTTAGTTTCTGAAGTCTTCAAGTGAAATCTTACATGGAATTTCAGTATAAAGAATGAATAAAAGCAGAATTGCCCTGATTAAACTATGAGTGGTAGAGTTTGGAACCAAAAGATTAGTCATCCTTCCATATTCATGGGTTCCACATCCCCTGATTCAACCAGTTGCCAATAGAAAATATTTGAGGGGAGAGGCTAGGCATGGTGGCTCATGCCTGTAACCTCAGCAGGAGGATTGCTTGAGTTCAGGAATTTGAGACCAGCCTAGGCAACATGGGGAGACTTGGTCTCTACAGTAAATTAAAAAAAAAATAACTGGGTGTGGTGGTACATACCTATATATCCCAGCTACATGGAAGGCTGAGTGTGCCACTGCACTCTAGTCTGGGCAGCAAAATGAAATTCTAACTGAAAAAAAGAAGAAAAAAAGGGAACATTTGGGAAAAAATAATGCAATAGGAAACCAAACAGTTTAACAACTTTACATAGCATTTATATTGTATTCGGTATTGTAAGTAATCTACAGATGATTTAAAATATGTGAGAGAATATATGTAGGTTATATGCAAATGTTACACTATTTTTATTTTATTTTATTTTATTATTTTTGAGTTGGAGTCTCACTCTGTCACCCAGACTGGAGGGCAGTGGCCACTCCCGGCCACCGCAGCCTTGACCTGCTGGGCTCCAGCGATCCTTCCACCTCAGCCTTCCAAGTAGCTGGAACTACAGGCGCGCATTACCACACCTGGCAATTTTTTTGATTTATTGTAGAGATGAGGTCTCACCAAGTTGCCCAGGCGGGTCTCGAACCCGCAGGCTCAGGCAATCCATTCACCTCAGCCTCCCAAAGCACAGGATTACAGGCTGAGCCACTGAGCTCGGCTTATTTTATTTTTTCAAGTTGGGGTCTTATGCTGTTACCCAGTCTGGAGTGCAGTGGTGCATTCACAGGTCACTGCAGCTTTAAGTGATCCTCACATTTCAACCTCCCCAGTAACTGGGACTACAGTCACATGCCTCCATGTCCCGGTGACATTCTTATTTTTATTTTTTTTGTAGAGACAAGATCTTGCTTTGTTGCCTAGACCAGTCTCAAACTCCTGGACTCAAGCAGTCCTCTCACCTTAGCCTCCCAAAGTACTGGGATTATAGGTGTGAACCACCACACCCAGCCTTATGCCATTTTATATAAGGGTCTTGAGCATCCATGGATTTTTTTTTTTTTTTTTTTTTTTTTTTTGTTGGATTATTTTTCACCCATACAAGAGTGCCATTTAACAAAAACAACACCCCCACAGGGCAAAGGTAATCCATCCAAAATTT
>CAUYQG010157574.1:0-17810 GCA_963574415.1 Tarsius wallacei | reverse complement strand
GAGGTGAGTGGATTGCCTGAGCCCGCGGGTTCGAGACCCGCCTGGGCAACTTGGCGAGACCTCATCTCTACAATAAATCAAAAATTAGCTGGGCGTGGTAGCGCGCGCCTGTAGTTCCAGCTACTTGGAAGGCTGAGGCGGAAGGATCGCTGGAGCCTAGCAGGTCGAGGATGCGGTGGCCGGGAGTGGCCACTGCACTCCAGTCTGGGTGACGGAGTGAGACTCCAGCTCAAAAAAAACACACACAAAAACCAAACACACACAAAATAATGAAGTCTTTGCACCAAGCCCCACAGAAAGAGCCTCCAAATCCCTGTTATTTTACCCAAGCATGCCATAATATGAAAAGGTAAGAAAATAGTCCCCTGGATATTCTAACATGTGCACATAGAGACTACAAGTAAAAAGATGATTGTTTGTAATGGCGAAAAACTAGAAAATAGAAACATAAATAATCGTAATTGAGAGTTGGATAAATAAATTGTGGGTATATTGATGTGATACACATTAATAAATATTAAAGGGAATTAAAATACATCTATATAGGCTGGGCACCATAGCTCATACCTGTAATCCCAGCACTTTGGGAGACTAAGGCAGGAGGAATGCTTGAGCCCAGGAGTTCAAGTCCAGCCCGGACAACATAGTGAGATCTCGTTTTTACAAAAATTAAGCAAAAAAAAAAAAAAAAAAAAAAAGCTGGGCATGGTAGTGCATGCCTGTAGTCCCATCTACTTGAGAGGCTGAGGCAGGAGGATCGTCCAAGCCCAGAAAGTCCAGGATGCAGTGAGCTGTAGGCATGCCACTGCACTCCAGCCTGGGAGACAGAACAAGACTTAAAAAAAAAACAAACAAAAAAACCTATATAAACAAACAGAGCATACACTTTTCATATCACATAAAAATAGGAAGAATGCACATTAAAGACAGTGGCTGCTACTGGGAAGGAACAAGGACAAAGGGCCAGGGTGGCAGGTGGAGGCAGAGGGGTGGGGTTTGGTGTGGAAGTCAAGGGCATTGCTCTTTTCTCTGCACAAAGGCTTGAGCTTCCATATTTAAACATGGCAAAATAGAAGTTGGTTAAGGGGTAAAAAAAATACAGTTAGAGGGGATAAGGTATAGTATTCAACAGTACAGTAGGGAAATTATAATTAATAATTTATTACATATTTCAAAATAACTAGAAAACAAAAATTATGTTTCTAACACAAAGAAAACATAAATGTTTGAAGTAATAGATATCCCAATTGCCCTAACTTGATCATTACACTTTGTATACAGGTATCAAAATATCACACATACTCCAAAATATATACAACTATTATTTATCAATTTTTAAAAATTTTTAATAAACACGGCAAAGTGAACATATGCGTCTTTGCATCCTCTGATGCTTCATCAGAACGACTACAGGGAGTAATAAGCATTGTCACGCACAAAGAGAGAGGGGAAGGAAAAAGGCAACAGACAAGGGATATCAACAGAAATCTGGAAGAAAGACAGCAGGAAGACAGTAAGTTACTGACTCAGCAAGGAGAGAAAGCTGAAGTCTAAACTGAAGACAGAAAAGTCACAAAAGCAAGTCAGTTAATGCTGCAAAGTTCCAGAGGGGGCAGAGATTGGGAGGTATCAGAAACCACTGCAGACAGCTGAAGCCTGGAGCTGAGAACAGAACTGAAGCCAGACCCCCTCAGATCTCCTTTCTGCCTTCAGCCAGGCAATACTCTTCTACAGCTCCAGAGGACAACAGGAGATATACTCTGGTTAGACTGAACCAAAGAAGTTCTGGAATAAAAAACAGGAGGCATAGCCCAAGGGAAGAAGAACAGAGTGAATTGCTGTACTCTAAAACAGAAGCAATAAGTGAAAGACCACATACAAAATGGTGATGTCACCAGCTCCTTTCCCCAACTCGGCTCCCAAAGCGCCCCAAACAGTGGTAGTCCTATAATCCCAACCCCAGCCTACTCAGCTAGCTGACAAGAGATGAGAGGGTCTCTACTCTTAGAAAAAATGACTAGACTAAGAGAAAACACTTTCAGATACAGATAACAGGAGGACTCCCCCCAAAGCATCTGAGTTCCCATTCTCCATCATGGCCAACAAACACAGAACCCATCAGTTCCCTCACTGTGAATGACCTATCAAGGACCACCAGACATATGAGCCAACTGTTACAGAAAATAAAACCAAAATAAACAAACACAAGTAGGAATTGAAAGGAAACAGTGATAAATAAAATTTCACAATAAATATTCTCAAAGAGCCCCAAAACAGAGTGTGAGTGCCTTTTTTTTTTTTTCTTTTTGGCTCCCACTATCTTTCCCAAGCTGGTCTCAAACTCTTAGGCTCAAGGGATCCTCCCAGCTTGTAGCTGGGATTACAGACACATAACACAGGATCTGGCCAGAGTCTTATTGTTTAAAAAATAAAGGAAAACCAGAAAACATGAACAATCTGTTTGAAATTAAAAATTAGATACCAAAAACAATAGGTTGTCTCCTAGAGAAATGACTAAAAAAAGAAAAACAAGCTCCATTAAGAAAGTCCCACATTCAATAAATATAAGGTCCAGGAAGAGAAAGCCAAAGAAGACAGAAATTATATAAGAAATTCTCTCCAAATGAAAATAATTGAATTTCAAGGCTTACAGAGGCAAAATGGCCAAAGAAAACATAAATGTTTGAGGTAATGGATATCCCAATTATCCTAACTTGAAAAAGGGCCCATTCCACAGCCTCACTCATGAACTTTCAAAATACAGGAGGAAAAAAGAGATCTTAAAATCTTCCAGTCAGAAAGCACACATCATACTCAGGAATCAGAATGGCATCACACTCTCAAAAGCAGTTTTGGAGAATCTAATACAGATTAATATCTTCTGGAATTCTGAGCAAAACCAATAATTCGGTGTGAAACAGAGAATAAAAGACATGTAAGGTGTCAACCATTTACGTCCTATGTACCTATTGCCTAGCAATGCTACATGGATGTGCTCTACATAGATGTATTATGTACAGAATGTGTCCATAAATAAAAGAGTTAATAGTAACAAACCGCCGGGCACGGTGGCTCAGCCTGTAATCCCGCGCCTTTGGGAGGCTGAGGTGAGTGGATTGCCTGAGCCCGTGGGTTCGTGACCCGCCTGGGCAAGCAAGACCTCATCTCTACAATAAAAATCAAAAAATTAGCCGGGAGCGGTAGTGCACGCCTGTAGTTCCGGCTACTTGGAAGGCTGAGGCGGAAGGATCGCCGGAGCCCAGCAGGTAGAGGCTGCGGTGGCCGGGAGGGGCCACTGCACTCCAGTCTGGGCGACAGAGTGAGACTCCAACTCAAAAAAAAAAAAAAAAAAAAAGTAACAAACCACACACATACAAAAAAGACTGACATGAGATCTAGGAAAGTCAGACTGTAACACAGGAGAGAGGTGAAGAGAACTCCCAAGGTACGGATGAAGGAAAGTCTCAGCTGAATATCAAAAGGGTAACCAACCTCAGCCAGGCCCAGCCTGCCGGGGACTTCCCAGTTTCAGCAATGAATATCCTGTGCCCCAGGAGCTCCCTCAGTCTCAGGCAAACCAGGATGGCTAGCTACCTTAAAAACCTGTCCACACCCAGTCCGTGATGGCTCCAGGACCAAACACTCATAAAGAATTAAATCAAGGTTAAGCAGTAGCTCATAGATTGCTTGAGTCCAGGGATTCGAGACCAGCCTGGGCAACATAGCAAGACCTCGTCTCTACAATAAAACAAAAAATTAGCCGGGCATGGTGGCACGTGCCTATAGTTCCAGCTATGTCAAGGCTGTGATGGCCACGATCATGCCACTGCACTCCAATGTGGGCAACAGAATAAGACCCTGACTTAAAAAATAAATAAAACTTTTAGAAGAAAGTATGCTCATGCTAAATTTTTAGGCAAATACTTCTAAAACACATTTTTTAAATTTTGATAAAATGGACTTTCCCCAAAATCAAAAACTTCTAATCAAAAGGTGCTTTAATAAAAATGAAAGCCAGGCACAGTGGCTCACACCTGTAATCCCAGCACTTTGGGAGGCTGAGGCAGGAGGATTGCCTGAGCCCAGAGGTTTGAGACCAGCTGGGGCAACTTGGGGAGACCGCATCTCTACAATAAATCAAAAAATGAGCCAAGGATGGTGGCACGCGCCTGTAGTTCCAGCTACTTGGAAGGCTGAGGCAGAAGGATCACCTGAGCCCAGCAGGTCAAGGCTGTGGTAGCTTTGAGTGTGCCACTGCACTCCAGTCTGGGTGACAGAGTGAAACTCTGACTTTAAAAAAAAAGAGAGAGAATATTCTATTTGGATAAAGTTCTCCACGCTAAACAGTTGCTCTTTTTTCTTTTTTGAGCGGAGTCTCATTGCAGCTCAAGCAATCCTCCCTCCTCAGACTTCTGAGTAGCTGGAACTACAGGCATATGTTTCCTCAGAGTCAGGAAATGCCAGCTTCCTCCTGCTCTGGGGTGGCTCTCTCCGGCCATGGTCCTGTCAGTAAAGACAAGTGTGGAGGATGAACTGATGATCTCCAAGGCCCTCTCCCCAGCACTATGAGCCTCTCCCTTGGCCTTTTTTTCCCCCTCAAGAGAGTGGAGTATGAGGAAAATGGAGGCCTTCTTAGCGAACAAAACATTGAGTTCTAATCTCAGCAATGCCAACACTAATTTATTGTGTGACCTTGGGCAAGTCACCTCACCTCTGGGGGCAACTCATTTTCTTCACATATAAACCAAAGACCCGAAAGTATCTTGGAAAGCATTAGAGAAGCTGGGCTCAGTGGCTCACACCTGTAATCCCAACACTTTGGGAAGTGGAGGCAGGACGGCCAGAGCCCAGAGATTTGAGACCAGCCTGGGCAACCTGGCGAGACCTCGTCTCTACAATAAAAAAATAACTAGCTGGTCGTGGTGGCGTGTGCCTATAGTTCCAGCAACTTGGAAAGCTGAGGTGGAAGGATCACCTGAGCCCAGCAGGTCGAGGCTGCCGTGGCCGCAATCATGCCATTGCATTCCAGCTTGGGTGGCAGAGAGACTCCAACTCAGATAATAAATAAATACATAAAAGATTTTTAAAAATGAAGATGCAGGCCACAGACTGGGATAAAATACCTTCAATACCTATATCTAAGAAAGAACTTGTATCTAGAGTATATACATATTTTAAATTCTACAAACAAAAAACAAAAAGGCAAACTAATCTATTAAATGAAAAGAGCTGCCCTCTTCTTCCCCAGATTAGTGTTCCCTTCCACTAGATGGCACAGAGCAAGGCAGGCATCAATGCAAACATGGGGGTGTAGGGCGAGGTGGCCAAGAGTAGCAAGTTAGAGCCTGAGTGGAGCACAGAAGGGGCCCACACTGGAGTGTGGCATGGCAAAGGAGTCAGAGTGCAAGAGTGAAATGCTCAAACGAGATGACAAGAGGCAGGGTACTGAAGCCCAAGTGGGAGAAGGAGGGCAGCCTGGTGTGACAGATGAGAAGCTGTCCCATGAGGGAGAGAGGAGCCACCTCACCACAGGGCGCAGGAGTCCAAGAGAAGCAAACAGGACATCTGTGTGAGGGAAGGACAGTAATAGGGAGAGTTGGGAGGATCAAACAATGAATAAAGTGCTAAAAGGATAAATAGGCACCAGATTTCTTACAAACAAGGAAAGGGAGAAAACTAGAATGATTAGATTTTAATGTCTTATCAGTATAAGCTCATGGTTTTCAACATATTTAGATAAAGTTAGACGTAAACACAGTAAGTGAATATATGTATATCTATATGTAAATATGTTTATATACTCCTTAGCTCTTTCCCATTGAGAGGCATGGGGCTTAGCAACACCCCAATCTCGATGTTGACGTTTAAATACCACTGCACATTAAAGAACCAGGCTAACGCAAAGGGCCAGGGCAAGGGACAGACAGCATGAGGCTAGATCATCTTTTGTCAGAAAGAAGACAATACTTCAAGAATGATAGAAAAGCGTCAAAGGGACACAGAAGCCAGACTGACAGAATTCCCACTGGGATAATTTGAACATCCAAATAAGTACCAGACAAAAACACAGCATCACTTCTCTTATACCTGACAAAGATGCAAAACCCGAATCTAATTATGAGAGAACTCAAATTGAAAAACATTCTACAAAATAACTGGTGTGTAATCTTTAAGAGTCAAATCAAGGTCATAAAAGTCAAAATGAAAGAACTGTTCTAGACTTATGGAGACCAAAAACATGACAAGTACATGGAACATGTAATTGTGACCTAGATCCTTTAGGGATAAATGACATTACATGGACAATTAACAAAACTTTAACGGCATATGAAGATTAAATGGTTATAATGAGTCAGCGCGATTTTCTGAATTTGATGAATGTACTGTGGACATGTAGCAAGGAGAATGTCCTTCATTAAAAGACACACACACTAAAGTATTAAAGTATTAAGGGATAATAAAGCCCTAAAATGGTTCAGGAAAAATAAAGTTATTTGTGCTATACTTATAATTTTTCTGAAACCTTATAATTTGCTACACAATAAAAATACATTTTTAAATGGGCAAAACTTTAATAGACAATTCACATAGGAAGATGAAATAATGGCCAATAAGCATATGAAAAAGTATTCATCATTTATCAGAGCAATGCAAATTAAAACAATGAGATGGGAAAAGAAAACATGATTATTTATATCAACAAAAAAAACTTTACAAAATTCCAAATGCATTTATGGTAAAAAAACAAAACAAAACAAAACAAAACAAAAAACTCTCAGTAATCTAGGAATAGAAGAAAACTTCTTCAAGCTTGATAAAGAACATCTACAAAATATCTACTACTAACATCATTCTAATGGTGACAGACTGAATGTTGTTCTTCTGAGACTGGGAACAAGGCAAGGATGTCTACACTCAGTACTCTTATTCAACACACCAAAGTCCTGGGACTGGAAGAACCAACATAGTCAAGATGTCAATTATCCTCCAAACTAATCAATGGGCTTAATGCATTTACTAATCAGAACCCCCAAAACATTTTTTTTTTTTTTGTAGATGATTCTAAAATTTACATGGAAGCCGGGCTCGGTGGCTCAGTCTGTAATCCCGCGCCTTTGGGAGGCTGAGGTGAGTGGATTGCCTGAGCCCGCGGGTTCAAGACCCGCCTGGGCAAGCGAGACCTCACCTCTACAATAAATCAAAAAATTAGCCGGGCGTGGTAGCGCATGCCTGTAGTTCCAGCTACTTGGAAGGCTGAAGCGGAAGGATCGCCGGAGCCCAGCAGGTCGAGGCTGCGGTGGCCAGGAGCGGCCACTGCACTCCAGTCTGGGCGATAGAGTGAGACTCCAACTCAAAAAAATAAATAAATAAATAAATAAATAAAATTTACATGGAAAGGCAAATAAACTAGAATAGCTAAAACAATTCTGAAAATGAAGAATAAAGTTGGAGGACTCATACTACCTGATTTTAGGACTTACTATATGGTTATGCTACAACAATGAAGACAGTATGGTACTGACAGCAGAACAGATATGTAGGTAAATGGGACAGAACAGTATCCAGAAACAGAATTTTTAAAAAAATATGGCCAATATGGCTTTACAGAGGTATAAAAGCAATTCAACAGAGAAAGGATAATCTTTTTAAGTAAATGGCATTGGTACAATTGACCACCATCAGGCTAAAAAAAAAAAAATGATATACTCTTACATCTAATTTTAAAAGTAATTCAAAAGGGATCACATACCTAAATGTGAAACATAAAAATTTCTCCTAAGACATGAGAAAATATTGTGACCCAGAGTTAGAGGTTTTTTTTAGACATGATATCAAAACAAAAACAAAACGATAAAATTTAAAAATCAATAAACTCACTGCAAAAGAAAGTAAATTTGAAGCACAGAAACAGAAGAAGCTTCCAAGGAAAAAATGTCCTCCCGTCCCCAGAAGCAAAAAACCCAAACCTGGAAAAAACTGTAAACCCACATGCCCAAGAATGTCAATGAGCCACAAGCACAAAGAACATGAAAAAAACACCAAAGCATATCATAATCAAATTGCTCAAAAACCAGTAATAAGGATAAAATAATAAAAGCAACCAGAAAAGAAAAGAAAAGAACAAAGATAGCAGATTTCTTGTTAGATAGAAACAGGTGAGTGAGAAGATAGTGGCACATCGTCTTTAAAGTACCAAAGGAAAAAACACTGTCAACTGGATATTCTTAATCCAGCAAAAGTATCTTTCAAAAACAAAACCAGCCAGGCTCGGTGGCTCAGCCTGTAATCCCGTGCCTTGGGAGGCTGAGGTGAGTGGATTGCCTGAGCCCGCGGGTTCGAGACCCGCCCGGGCAACTTGGCGAGACGTCATCTCTACAATAATCAAAAATTAGCCAGGCATGGTAGCACGCGCCTGTAGTTCCAGCTACTTGGAAGGCTGAGGCGGAAGGATCGCCGGAGCCCAGCAGGTCGAGGCTGCGGTGGCCAGGAGCGGCCACTGCACTCCAGTCTGGGCAACAGAGTAAGACTCAAACTGAAAAAAAAACAAAATCAAAAAACAAAACCAAAACCAGACAAAGAGTATATGATTCCATTTATATAAAATATTCAGAATAGCTAAATCCATAGAAACGGAAAGCAGACTGGTATTTGCCAGGAGCTGGTGAAAGGAAAAGAGTGGAGAGAAAAATGCTTCACAGATATGGGGTTTTCATTTCAGGTAAAGAAAATGTTTTGGAACCAGATAGAAGAAGTGTTACCCAACACTGTGACTATACTACATGCCACTTAATTGTGTGTACTCTAAAATGGTTAACTTTATGTTGTGTGAATTTCATCTCAATTTTTTTTTTTTTTATGCGGAGTCTCACTCCATCGCCCAGGCTGGAGTGCAGTGGCACACTCACAGCCACCCCAGTGTCGACCTGCTGGATTCCCACTATCCTTCTGCCTCAGCCTTCCAAGTAGCTGGAATTAAAGGCGCCCGCTACCATGCCCAGCTAATTTTTTATTTACTGTAGAGACAAGGTCTCGCCAAGTTGCCTGGGTTGGTCTCAAACCCACAGGTTTAGGCAATCCACTCGCCTCAGCCTCCCAAGGTGCTGAGATTACAGGCTGAGCCACAGAACAGGGCCCATCTAAATTTTTAAAAAAGAAGCAAACTATTGATTCATGTAACATGGATGAATTTTAAATGTATTTTTCTAAGTGAAAAAAATCAGACCCAAAAGTCTACATAGTAGTAACTTTAGAAAATAGTCTCTTGACCAGGTGTGGTGGCTCTCATCTGTAATCCCAGCACTTAGGGAGGCCAAGGCAGGAAGATCACTTGAACCCAGGAGTTCAAGACCAGCCTGGGAAACATAGCCAGACACTGTCTCTTTTAAAAAAATAAGCAAATAAAATAAAATAAATAATGTTTTGACTAAATACTATAGGGCTACAAACAAAAATAAATACTGCACTACAACTGGTCAATATGTTTTACATTTAAGGAAATATGGCAGCTAAATGCAATGTAGTATTCTGCACTGGGTATTGTAACAAATAAATTCCAGTGGAAAAACTCAGGAACTCCAAAGAGTCTGTAGTTAATAGTATTATATCAGTGTTAATTTCTTAGTTTTAAATGTACAAGTATGTAAGACATTTATACTGGGGAAAGGCTATGTAAAGGGTGTACAGAAACTCTGGGCTATTTTGGCAACTCTTTTATAAATTTATTTCTTTAAAAAAATTTTGTAGCCAGGTTCAGTGGCTCAGCCTGTAATCCCGCACCTTGGAAGGCTGAGGTGAGTGGATTGCCTGAGCCCGCGGGTTCAAGACCTGCCTGGGCAACTTGGTAAGACCTCATCTCTACAATAAATCAAAAAACTAGCCGGGTGTGGTGGCGCATGCCTGTAGTTCCAGCTACTTGGAAAGCTGAGGCGGAAGGATCGCCGGAGCCTAGCAGGTCGAGGCTGCAGTGGCTGGGAGCGACCACTGCACTCCAGTCTGGGCAACAGAGTGAGACTCCAACTCAAAAAAAAACAAAACCAAAAACAAACAAACAAACAAAAATTTTGTTTATAAGTTAAACATACATCTACCATACAATGTGTCCATTCCATGCCTAAGTATTTATCCAGGAGAAATGAAAACATATCCACACAGACCTGTACCTATATACTTGTAGCATCTTTTTGTATAGTAGTCCAAAACTGGAAAATCCAAATGTCCTTCAACAAGTGAGTGGATAAGCAAAATATGGTATGTCCATTATAACAGAATCCTACTAAGCAGTGAAAAAGAACTTTGTTATATACAACAATGGATGAATCTCAACATCAGCATACTGAGAGAAAAAAGCTAGACACACAGAGAAAAAAAAGTATATACTAAATGGCTCTATTTATATGAAACTATAGAAAAGGCAAAGCTAATTCATAAAGACAGAAAGTAAATCAAGAGCTGCCTAGAGATAGGAATGAAGGGCAAAATGGAGTGCAAAGAGTACAAAAAAACTTTCTGGGGTGGCAGAAATGTATGTTATATTGCCTAAAGTAGCAAATTACATGGGTGCACACTTATGTCAGCACTCATACACTTTATCCAGTGTATTGCATATAAATTATTAATTTCCCTGTATTTTAAAAAAGATGAAAATACTAAATAATGGTCCAGACAAAATTAGATCTAAGTACACTGGGAGGAACTGAATATCTTCTATTTAAGGGAGGGAGAGACGTAGGGAGGGAGGACAAAACAATTTATAGGAATGAAGTCAGGAAGGAATACAAGGGACTGCTGTTTTCATTTGAAGCTTATGGTACTATTTGATTCCTGAATTTTGATAAAAATAAAGATTAAATAAGACAAGGAAATGTGTCCATCATTCTCAATTCTGGGTGGCAGGACCACAAGCACTTGTTATATTAGTTTCTCTGTCCTTTTTTACTTATAACTTTTTTATTCAAAAGATTTGTTACAGTAGAAATTGTCAGATATCTTAATATCAGTTAATACATGTGGTGGGCTGCAAGAAGGGCTACGACAAATTCCTCTCATTCCTGTATGCATGCCCCTCTGTAGGACTTTATAGCTCCTCTCATCAAGAGAATTTTATTGCTGCTCTTGGGACTTACTTTGACCAATGGATTAATGCAGGGCTTCTCAACCTTGATACTCCAACTCCATGTTGTAGAGGTCCAGGGGACTGTCCGACGTTTAGCAGCATTCCTGGCCTCTATCTACTTAGAGAGCAGTAGCATCTGCCCCCACCCGGTTGTGATAACTAAAGTTACCAGGCTGCCAAATGTCCCCTGGGGGAAAAAACAGTCCTTTGTTGAGAACCACTGCTCTAACATTATGCAAGCAAAGGCTTGAAAAGCACCTGCACATTGGGGGTGTGTGCTCTTGCTGTGACTGGATACTCTGCAACTGCCACCCCATGTGGAGAAGTCTGAGCTACTCTGTTGTATGATATAACACATGTGGCAGTTTCCCCAAACATTCCAGCCAAACACCCTGCCTACTGGCAAATAAAGGAGTAAAGCCATTCATACCATCCAGTGTATTAGTTGTATACTGCTGCATAACCAACTATAAAACAGCACACATTATCTCAAGTTTCCAAGGGTAAGAACCCCAGTGGCGGTTTGGCTGAGTCGCCTGCTCAGAGTCTTATAGGTTCAAATCAAGGGGTCAACAGGTTGCTTTCCTTTCTGAAAAAAAGAAGTGTCCTCTTCCAAGCTCACATGATTATTGACAGAAAACAATTTCTTGTGGTTGTAGGACTAAGGTAACTTTCTTTTTTTAAAATTTTTTTCTTTTGAGTTAGGGTCTCACTGTCACCTAGGCTGGAATGCAGTGGCACAATTACAACTCACCACAGCCTCAAACTCCTGGGCTCAAGTGACCTTCTTTTACGGTCACTTGTCTGTTAGATGGGGCTTGCAATCAGCTCCCAGGGATCCCCAGAACTCTTGCTATATGGCCCTCTCATACAGGGTGCCTTAATTCTTCAAAGCTAGCTGAAGTGCTCACTTCTTCCATCTTTCTCCAGATCCTCCTCAAACAGGCCTAAATGGGTCAGGCCCACTCAGTAAGCTCTATTTGGGTTAACTTAAAGTCAACTGACTCAGGACCTTAATTAATTACATCTGTAAAATCTCTTCCCCTTTGTAGAAGCAAATTACAGTTCCCACCCACATACCAGGAAGAGATTACACAAAGGCATGGGTTATCAGTGATCATTTTAGAAGTCTGTCTAACACATCCACCCTCCAGTTGACCACAAATACATAGGAGAACCCAAGCCAGACAATTTCAGATAATCTGAGCTAGTCCTGATCAGAAGAACAGCTCATCCAACACAAGGAAGTATGAGCTAAATAAACAATAATTGTATTAAGGTGCCAAGTTTTGGAATGGTTTGTTACACAGCAATGGCTAATGAATATAAAACATATGAAATACTTAACCATAGAGAGAACAATCAGGAGCAGCTCAAGGATCAGGCAGAGGTATTTCTACTGAGGGAGACAGTAATTGCAACATGAAATGTACACACATACGTGTTCAATCTAAAGATAAAACAAGAAACGGAGGCCAGGAATGGTGGCTCAAGCTTGTAATCCCAGCATTTTGGGAGACCGAGGCAAGAGGACTGTCTGAGCTCAGGGGTTTGAGATCAGCCTGGGCAATTTGGTGAGACCTCGTTCTCTACAATAAATAAAAAATATAAGCTGGTTGTGGTAGCACACACCTATAGTTCCAGTTACTTGGAAGGCTGAGACAGAAGGATCGCCTGAGCCCAGCAGGTCGAGGTTGCTGTGGCTATGAGTGTGCCACCACACTCCAGCTAGGGCGGCAAAGTGAGACTCTGACTTAAAAACAAAAAAACAAGAAATGGAGCTTCACACATTTAGTAAATGAACTGACCCTGCTGCTCTTTCTCAATGCCTACATCAGTCCTGCATCATAGTCAGTATTTTACAAATCACTCATTTGTTTTCAGTGTATTTCATTTGCCAAGTTAAGTGAATTAACATTTTATTTTTTAGGAAGGGGTCTCACTCACTATGTTGTCCAAGCTGATCTCAAATTCTTGGACTCAATCGATCTTCCCATCTCCAGCCTCCCAAGTTGCTGAGACTATAGGTGCATACCACCATGCCTTGTTAACAGAATTTATTATTTAGTTTTAATCAGGCTTAAAAATATTACCATCAAGAAAAGGCAGTTTGGATTAATACTAAAAGGCAAGACAAGGGACACTAAAAAAACAGCAGAGCTGACATTTCTGCACTGAGTATATAACTCTTCATCAGACATGTTATAAGGCTGATCATATTACAAAGATGTTCTGAAAATAAGTCAGTTCAAGGCATTCAAAATTAAATAAGACCAACTGAAATATAAAATATTCCGTATCTCTTAATAATTGCTCCCAAATGTTATTTTAAAATATAGTATAGGTCAGGCTCAGTGGCTCAGCCTGTGATCCCAGCACTCTGGGAGGCTGAGGCGAGTGGACTGCCTGAGTCCGCGGGTTCGAGACCCGCCTGGGCAACTTGGCGAGACCTCGTCTCTACAATAAATCAAAAACTAGCCAGGCAAGGTAGCATGTGCCTGTAGTTCCAGCTACTTGGAAGGCAGAGGCGGAAGATTGCTAGAGCCCAGCAGGTCGAGGCTGCGGTGGCTAGGAGTGTACCACTGCACTCCAGTCTGGGCGATGGAGTGAGACTCCAACTCAAAATATATATATATATATACATATATATATAAAATGTAACTTCATAATACTTTAAAATTTATGTTATAAGGGTATATTTCACAATAAATATATTATTTTTAAAATGTGCTAACTTATGTAAGTAGTATGTGACATAATGTATAAACAAATATACCCACACATAAAGATTAAATTCAATTTTTTGGTTGCCATTAGATAAATAATTTTGTTTAAAAATATAAGGAGTCTGAAAACTAGAGTACCAATTAAAAGGTTAATGCAATAGTAAGGGCAAGAGGTAATTACTGCCTGAATAAGAATGTTAGAACCATAAGGAAAAAGACTGCTCTAGCATTAAATAAGAATAAACAAAAAGAACATACGCAAGCTATTTTTATAAAGAAAAAGGAAATTAAAAAACATATATCTACATAGCCTTACAAAAATAAACACAGAAAAGATACGGCCTACCTAACAAAGTTTAAAAGCAAAGCCTCAAAAGAATTCATTTCCAACTAACTTATCTGTGTTCTAGAACAAATTTCACAAATATTGACATTAATACAAAAATATCCAGAACCCAAAGTAAAATTCACAATGTCTGTCATCCAAACAAAAATTACCAGAAATGCAAAGAACCAGGAAAACCTGATCCATAATAACAAGAATAATAAATGCATACAGACAGACCCCAAAATGACAGATAACAGAACTAGAAGAGACTATAAAAACAGTTATTGTAACTATGCATTCAACATTGAGCACATAAACAGAAGCAGGTAAGATATTAAATAAACACACACACACACACACACACACACACACACACACACACAAACTGAGGCCAGGCATTGTGGCTTATGCCTGTAATCCCAGCAGGTAAGATATTAAACACACACACACACACACACACACCCCCAGCAGGTAATATTAAACACACACACACACACACACACACACACCCAGCAGGTAAGATATTAAACACACACACACACACACACACTGAGGCCAGGCATTGTGGCTTATGCCTGTAATCCCAGCACCTTGGGATGATGAGGCGAGAGGATTGCCTCAGCCCAGAAGTTTGAGGCCAGCCTGGGCAACATGGAAAGACCTTGGTCTCTACAATAAAATTTAAAAATTATCTGGGCATGGTAGAGCACCTGTAGTCCTAGCTACTCAGGAGGCGGAGGAGGCAGGATCACCTGAGCCTAGGCGGATCGAGGCTGCGGTGGCTATGATGGTGCCACTCACTCTAGCCTGGGCAACAGAGTAAGACTCCACCTCAAACCAAACAACAACAAAAAAACACAAACTGAACTCCTAAACAGTACAATTCTAGATGAGATTAACAGCAGATTTAACATAGCAGAGGAAGATTAGAGAGTATAAAGATATACTTGTAGAAATTACCCAAAACAGAGTAAAAAGACGTAAAAACTGTAAACACTGCATCAGTGAGTTGTGT
Source organism: Tarsius wallacei (assembly GCA_963574415.1). Taxonomy (NCBI): domain Eukaryota; kingdom Metazoa; phylum Chordata; class Mammalia; order Primates; family Tarsiidae; genus Tarsius; species Tarsius wallacei. Next base: position 2,628 of record CAUYQG010157574.1, on the reverse strand, counting down.
GACAACGTCAAGCAACCAAATATACATGTAATTACAGTCACCATTTGAGGCAAGGAGGTGTAGGAAAAAAATATTTCAAAAAAGAATGACCGAATATTTACCAAATTTAATCCAAGAAGCTCAACAAAACTCAGGCACAAAATATATGAAGCAAATTACAACGAAGTATGTAATAATCAAATTGCTGAAGAGTGATAAAATCTTAAAATTAACCAAAATCAGTAAAGAAGACATCACTCACTGAGAAACAAACAGTAAAATGACAACAGACTTCTCAGCAGAAATAATGCAAGCCAAAGACAGAAGAGCAACACCTTTATAATACAGAAAGAAAAAAACTGTCAACATAGAATTCAGTATCAAGAGAAAATGTCTTTTTGAAAAGAAGAGGAAGTACTTTTTCAGACACACAAAGGCTTAAAAATCCCATTATCACCAGCAGACATGCACTATAAGAAACATTAAAAGAAGTCCTCTGGCAGAAGCAAAATGATACCAAATGAGAATCTGGATCCACACACTAGCAATAAAGAAGTTCAGAAGTGAAAAACATGCAGGTTAAAACGAAAGACATTTTAAAAGATAACTGTTTAAATGAAAAATAATCATATATTGTGGAGTTATAGAGTATAAAAGTGAATGACAAATACAGTACAAAGACTGAGAGGAAAATGAAGTATACTGCTGTAATACAGGTGAAGTGATATATTACTTAAAGGTGGACTGTGGTAAGTTAAATACAATAAACTCAAAAGCAGTCACTAAAACAACAAAGAGCTAATGAGTCAAAAAGGGAGCTAAAAATGATACCATTAAAAAATCCTTAATCTAGGCCAGGCACGATGGCTCATGCCTATAGTCCCAGCACTGTGGGAGGTTGAAGAGAATTTTGCTTGAGCCAGGAGTTCGAGACCAGCCTAGGCAACATAGAGAGACCTTGTTTCCACAAAAAAATTAAAAAATAAATAAAAATTTAGCTTGGCATGGTGATGTGCACCTGTAGTTAGTCCCAGTTGCTATTTGGGAGGCTGAGGCAAAAGGATAATTTGAGCCCAGGAGTTCGAGGCTGAAGCCAGTCATGATTGTGCCACTGTACTCCAGCCTTGGTGGGTGACAGAGTGAGATTCCCATCTCAACAAATAAATAAATAAATAAATAAATAAATAAATAAAATCCTTACTCCAAAAGAAGACAAAAAAGAGTAAAGATCAAATGAGACAAATAGAAAACTAAAAAGACAGGTAGGTTTAAACTCTATAAGTAATCACATTAAATATAAATGATTTACACATCTCAATTAAAAGGCAGAGATTGCCAAATTGGATAAAAGCAAGATCCAACTATATTATGCCTAAAAAAATCCCCACTTTAAATATAAAGAAAGGGTTTAAACTAAAAATGGACGAATATACATCATGCAAACACTAATCAAATGAAAATGGAAGTGACTATATTATTATAAAACAAAGTAGACTTTGAATCAAAGCATACTACCAGAGACAAATAGGGTCATTTCAAAATGACAAAGGACCAATTAATTCATCAAGAGGAAGACAATCCTTAATGTTTATGTACCTTATAAGTTAATTTCAAAAATACATGAAGCAAAAACTGATAGAACTGAAATAAAACAATAAATCCATAATTACAGATTTTAACACCCCGTCTATAACTGACAGAATAAGTAGATAGAAAATCTGTAAGACTACAGAAGATATGAACATTATCAACCAATAAGTCAATCATCAATAGAACGCTCCATCTGAAAACAGCAGAATACATACTTTTTTCAAACGCCCATCAAACATTTATCAAGACACCTTATTCTAAGCCATAGGACAAGCCTCAATAAATTTAAAAGGATTCAAATCACATAGGATATCTTTGCTTACCATAATGGAATTAAATTCAAAGTCAGTAACAGAAAGAGCTGTGGATATTTACTCCCTAAATATTAGGAAACTAAATATCACATTTCTAAATAAAGAAGTTAATGAAGAAATAAAAATTAGAAAGGTATTTTAAACTGAATGAAAATACAAATACAGCATATCAAAATTTGTTGTATGCATTATATGTTTACCTGGGAGGGGTGGGAAAAAATATTTATCTTAGAAAAGAGGACAAAATCTTAAATGACCTCAGCTTCCAACATTAAACAGGAAGGGAAAGGAAGTGAATTAAATCCAAATCAAGCATAAGAAAGAAATAACAAATGAGCAAAAATAAATAAAACAGGAAACAGAAAAGTCAACGAAACCAACAGCTGATTTTTGAGAAGACAATTAAAACTAATTAACTACGAGTCATAATAATCAGATACAAAGACACAATTACCAATATTGAGAATTCAGGGGATGATATCATTATAGATTCTACAGATATTAAAGGATAATAAAGAAATTTATGAACATCTTTATGACATCATTTTGAAAACTTAGATAAAATTGGACAAAAGCCGTATGATACAAACTACTAAAGCTCACTTAAGATGGGCCGGGCAAGCCGGGCTCGGTGGCTCAGCCTGTAATCCCACGCCTTGGGAGGCTGAGGTAAGTGGATTGCCTGAGCCCGCGGGTTCGAGACCCGCCTGGGCAACTTGGGGAGACCTCATCTCTACAATAAATC
>CAUYQG010157570.1:0-18219 GCA_963574415.1 Tarsius wallacei | reverse complement strand
ATACTATAAGAAAGGGATTGGCAATAGTGGGAAACTGCCAGGGAAGGGGGGGTCACACATCATCAGGAAAGGTACCTGATCTCAAACCAGGTGAAGTGGGGACCAAAGTGAGGCCCAAACTTTACTTGTACAATGACCATTGTGTATACCTAACCCTGAATTGCACCCCACATATTTAAAATAAAAAATTTTTTTTAATGAAACATTTTTTTAAAAAAAGAAAATATTTCAAAACTTTTGGTCAGGCGTGGTGGCTCATGCCTGTAATTCCAGCATTTTGGGAGGCTGAGATAGGAGGATTGCTTGTGCCCAGGAGTTTGAAACCAGCCTAGGCAACATAGTGAGACCTTGTCTCTACAAATAAATAAAAGAAAAAGAAAAATTAGCAGGGTGTGGTGGTGGACCCCTGTAGTTCCAACTATTCTAGAGGCTGAAGCAGAAGAATCACCTGAGCCCAGGAGGTGGAGGCTGCAGTGCCGCTGCCTGCACTCCAGCCTGGGCAACAGACTGAGACCCCCAACAGGAAAGAAATAAAGAAATATAAGGAAAGAAAGAAAGAAAGAAAGATTTCAAAACTTTTATTGTGTTGAGTCAATGGTATTTAGGAATGTACTTTTAAGTTTCTAGACATATGTGTTTTTAAAAATAATCTTTATTATTGATTTCTGGTTTTAAAATATTATGGTCAGTCATCATGATTTGTGGAGTATTAATTTTTTTGAACTAGGTGGAGACTTTTCTTTGTGACCTAATACATAATCAGATTTTCTAAAAAGTTTCTTATATGCTTTAAAAGAACGTATATTTCCAATTTTGAAGTGTATGTCTCTATATACGTTGTTAGATTTGCTAGAGTTTCCCAAACTTTTTCTGTTCATGGCACCTCTAGTGCCTCAGTGATTATTTTTGTAGCACCTCTAGAGTGAAAGAAATACCTGATGGCTCTGCTTATTTAGTTACATCCAAATGACTTAATTAGTTTTTGTGTCATAACAACCTGTAGCTGTTTGAAAGACTAATACCTATACAGCAATTGAAGGAAAAAATATTTTTAGCTTCTTACATAATCACAATTGCTTCTGCACGGGTGGTGTGTGCCTGTTGGGCACTGCACAACTTTCGGTCCTCAAAAGCAGATTGTAGGCTGCTGCCACCTTCACTTATTGTTCCAATTTGATTTTTCCATGGTTCTTGCTTTTTACCATGGCAACTGCTGAAAACCCAGTTTCACAAAGATATGAAGTTATGGAAAGAATGTAGTTCGTGGGAGCTAGACACTGGGTACACATGGACATAAGATATAAACAACAGACACTGAGGACTCCTGAGGGGAAGAGGAGGAGGTGAGCATTGAAAAACTACACATAGGGTACTATACTCACTATTGGGGTGGCAAGTTCAACAGAAGCCCAAATCCCAGCATCACCCAGTATACCCCTGTAACAAAACTGCACATGTACCCCCCATCTAAAATAAAATAAGAAAAAAGAAGAAAAGTATTTTTCACAGAAAAATTCCAAGTGCTATTTGCAGAAGGAATTAGAAATTCACCATTTTACAATTTTTGATGAATTAGCAAATGTAGATGATAATGTAATTGCTCATGAATGCTGAAAGTATTATGTGGCAAGTTATTTCAGACCTTTATAATGAATAGTTACAGACTATACATTTATACAGACTATAAATGGGTGAAATCTTAGAGCAAATTTAACAGTGGGACAGTCATATCTTATGTGCCTCATTATAGATGCACTAAGAGGCACAGCACTCAACTAAGAGAAAGAGAGCAAGAGAGAGAGAGAGAGACAGAGAGGAGACCTAAGTCTAAATCTCATCAAGTCTTTCTACTTAATTACAAGTTTTCAGAAAGCAACGGAATTAATAAGCATAGTCAATGACATCATAAGGTTTCTGACACCTTGACTGCAGCAATCAGCCAAATCCAGAATGTAGAAAATCTTACAAGGCAAAATATCCAGTTACATCAATAATAATTAAATAGCACAAGGGAAAAAATAAGAAAGGGTGTTTTTTAAAAAAAAAAAATTAAACAAATCTAAGAGATACATAAATCAGTTGTAATTTAAGAATCTTATTGGTGTGTTAATCTGAGCAAATTATCTTGTGAAAAGCATTTTTACAGGATTTAATTTTTTAAAGCAGTTTTAGGTTCATAATGAAATTAAGGAAAATACAGAGATATCTCACATACTTCCTGCTTCCACACTTATGAAGTCTTCCCCATTATTAACATCCTCCATCAAAGTGATACATTTGTTATAACTGATGAGCTGATGACACATTATTATCATCCAAAGTCCATAGTTTACATTAGGGTTCAGTCTTGGTTTTGCACATTCTATAGGTTTGGACAAATGTATAATGACATCTATAGTCATTATAGTATCACAGAGAGTATTGTTACTTTCCTAAAAAAAAAAAAAATCTCCTATTCTCCATGAATATTCATTCCTTCTCCCTGCCCCCAAACTCTGGCAGCAACTGACCTTTTTACTTTCTCTAGAGGTTTGTCTTTTCTACAGTGTCGTATAGTTGGAGTCTTATACTATGTAGGCTTTTCAGATTCGCTTCTTTCACTTAGTAATATATGCAGTTAAATTTCCTTTGTATCTTTGCATGGCTTGATAGCTTTTTTTTTTTTCTTGAGCACGTAATAATACCCTATTGTCTGGATAAATCACAGTTTATTTATGCATTCATCTGCTGAAGGACATTTTGGTTGCTTCCAAGTTTTGGCATTTATGAATAAAGCTGCCATAAAAATCCATGTGCATGTTTTTGTGTAGATGTTAGTTTTCATCTCCTTTGGGTAAATACCAAGGAGTGCAATTGGTAGATCATATGGTAAGGACATGTTTAATTTTGTAAGAAACTGCCAAATTGCCTTCCAAAGTGGCAGTACCATTTTGCAATCTTAACAAAAGTGAATGAGAGTTTTTGTTGACCCACATCCTTAGCAGCATTTGGTGTTGTCAGTGTAAAAATCATTTTTAAACAGTTGGGGAAATTTGAACCCGGCTGAGTATTAGACAATATTGAAGAATTATTTATAGTTGTGTTAGATGTAATTATTCATGATGTCCTTATCTATTAGAGACACAGAACATTTTTAAGAATAATATGATGTTAGAATTTTCTTTATTGATAAAATATGGTAACTATTTGAACTTATTACTAGGAAAGGTCCTGGTAGTAAAGAGAAACACAAATATTCATCAACTTAAAAGCATTGTAGGTGATTTCTAAGATAACCCCCATGATTCCCGGCTCCTGTTCCCTTGTGTATAAGCTGAATCTACTTAATCACTTCCACTGAATAGAATATAGCAAAAGTGATGGGATGTCACTTCCAAAACCAAGTTATAAAAGACTGTACTTCTGTCTTGCTCACACTCTTTCTGACTCTGTTGGATCTCATGTTCTGACGGAACATGTCACTGTATTATGAGCATTCCTGTGGAGAATTCAAATTACAAGAAACTGAGAGTGGCCTCCAGACAACAGTTGGTGAGTACTTAGATCCTCAGTCTAACATCCTGTCAACAACCCAGTCAGTGATCTTGAAAGCCAATCTTTCCCCAGTCTAGCCTTGAGAGGACTGAAGCTTTTGCCAAAACCTTGACTGTAACTTTGGACCCTGAACCAGAGAAGCCAGCTAAGCCACTCCCAGAATCCTGACCCACAGAAACTGGAAAACAATAAATGTTTTAAAAAACTAAGTTTTAGGGTAATTTGTAAAACTCCAACAGGAAATGAATACAAAAGATAAATAAGTTGCAGTATGTTCATACTATTGCATACTATATAAAAATGGAAAGGGATAACTTAATATCTACAGCACCAGAATGAAACCTACAGAATATTACTAAGAAAACAGTATAAAAAATAAATACTGTATATATGATTCTACTTATATAAAGTTCAGACATAGGTAAACAATGGTGCTTAAGAATAAAAAAAATTGATAAAATATTTTTTTTAAATGCAAAGTTTGGTGGTTATCTTTGAGGAAGAAAGGAGTTAGTGATGGGAGGGCACTTATTAGATGGTTGTCATGTTCAACTTCTTGACCTTTGTCACAATTATGTAAGTGCTTGCTTTATAATTATTTAAGTTGGCATATATGTTTTACATAATTTTCTGCATGGGTGATAATTTTCACAAAAAGTTTAAAAATTAAAAACCAGTTTATAGAATAAGAATCTTCAAAAATATGATAAAAATGGAAGTTCTGATATGGATAAATGAATATTTTATGTTACTATAAATGTAAGTGTATTTTTAAGACTTTCTATGATTAAATTATTTTAAAAATACATTTGAAAGGTAACAGGAAAAAATATTTGAAATAAATAATTGTAAGGTCTATAGGTTCATAGCAAATAAAAGCATATTTAAAGAACAAAATTTGGGAAGATTCTTGTCATTCTACTTACTGGATAAATCCAAAATCTATACAAATATATAACATGCTTTATTTTATATAAACATAACTTATATAAATAATCACAATTCCAGTTTGTCTGTGGGGAAACTGGGTCCCTCCTGCACTGGTGATTGAATTATAAAGAAAAGCAACATAAACTGAAACAGAATTGGCTAATTACTAACAATAGCCATAAGATGTTCAAAGTCTCTAATTTATTTCTGCAACAAGCAATCCTTTGAACCATTAATTTTCTTAAAAGAAAATGATTTCAGAAACAGAATTGCTAAAGTAGATTATAGCATGCCAATTCCTTTTACTATAATGCTGCCATTAGAATAATTATGAAGACTGAGTTTAAAAGAAAAATATTTATGATGTTTTCTCTTAATCAGAAAAATTTTATTTCTGTATAGGTGCTATGAGGGCATGTAAAGGTTGCATGAATATAGGTAAGACCAGGAAAAGAGGATCTGATCATTACAAAAGTAAATTTTGGGGAGTTTGTGGTTATCACTTGAAAAGAACTTATCTCCGAATTTCTTCACATTCTTTTTTAAAAACTCTTGTGTCCATCCTTTTAGTGGTAAACGTTTTTTCTATTTCGGTCCCTCGTTTTGTTCTTGAGAACCTAAATAATTGAATTTCGGCCTTGGTGTGTTTGTCTTGCTATTTGTTTGCTTTGCTTACCTTTTTTAATGAATTTATTACTGTTCATAGTAGTAAGTATTTCTAAAAGAAGGGATGGAATAACCAGACACCAGTTTCCTCCCGCTTTTTGTTGGCTTCATCTCTCTCCCTTCCTTCTCATCTCCTACCACTCCCCGTCCCCCCCCGCCCCCCCCACCCCCCGCCTTCCTCTTTTCTCTATCTCCCCCCTTTCTCAGGCTCGAAAATTTCTTTCAGTCATCAGGAAGGAAGCCCACCAGAAGTAACTTCATGAAATTGATCACTCGAACAATACTGACAATACCCTATCAACCATAAAGGTTTTAAAAAACAAAACCTGAAACCACCACTGTAATACTTATGAAACTAGAAAGACTGCAGAATTAGGGAAGCAATTTGGTGCGTTGGCAGTTTGGGATGCCTATGTTTTTGTCTTTAGTATTAACAGACCTCCGTCTACGAAGGTGGGATTCGAACCCACGCGTGCAGAGCACAATGTATGAGCAATCCACCGCCTTAACCACTCCACCACCTAGTCATAGTATACCACGATTCTTGACTATTTCATTTCAGAGTTTGCTTTCGGAAAGCTGTCGTGGGGTGGGGCGGGGGGGGGGGAGTGGGTTTAACTCAAACAGGTGTCTGAGATATGATACTAGTGGTTAGGGCGCCACTCTCTTTCTCCAACTTCCTGATCCCGAGGCAGGAGGCGCATTCGAAGTCGGTGGACGTGGCCGAGACAAGGGACTCACAGGAGTTTGCCTTCACCCTCCCGCCTTAGGTGGGTCTGGTTAGCGACTCTGTCAGTCGACTCATAGCGTTCCGAGAGCTCACCCAAAAACCATCAGGGGTCAGAGTTCCTATAACAGTTTCCACTGGAGTCCATTTCTCTTCTGAAACCCAAGCAAATAGTCGATCACAGCTTGAACAACAGGGAACATGGGGGAAATCCTGCAGGATTAGGTCCATGCGGTATTTTCACGCTCTATATCTTCAGTGAAGACCATCCTTTTGTTTCTGTGAATTCACGAGTCACAATGAATCATTCTTTTCTTTTTACTTGGAAGAGCCCTTATGTTGTAGTGTTTGCTATGTTGAACAGCCTGAATCTTCAACCTCAACTCAACCCACATCTCTCCACCTGTTTTCCATGTTCAGTTCCATTTGAGTTTTTGTATCAAGAAGCATCTAGTTTTCCTCTTTTCCGACAAGTTATTTGCCCTCATGAAATGCTCTTGCCTTTCCTCACTTTAGCCTGGTTGGATTATTTATCCAGACTTTGCTTCTCAGCTTAAAGCTTATTTTTTAAATTAAAATTTTAATCAAATTTTGCCACACATGTTTTAAAGATTCAACTACTTGGTCCTCTTTCTCCTATCTTACTCCTCATTAGTAGAGGCAACCATATTCAGCCATTTGACTTATTTGAATTGTTGTTTTTGCCAATGCATTTTCAAATATGACGCTATGACAGAAATGGCTAGTTGTCCATCATTATTTTTTCTTCCAATAAATGGATATTTAGCTAAGCTCATAGTCACCAGTGAAAATATTATAGTGTACAACTTTCCTTGACAGGAAATGCAATCATGAGATGAATTTCTAAATAAGGGCATAAGAGAGAAGGTGTATGTAAAGCTTCCAGGTTATGCCCATAAGAGAAATAAATAACATCTACTTCTCTCTTCCTACCATATCTGCTCTAGAGAATGAATGTATCATAAAAAGATATTGTACCCAGAACACTGGGAAGGAGGGATAGAAGACTACAGACAACACAGTGCAGCCAAAACATCACCCTGGCATTGGATTATACCCTCATACTGTCGCTGAGAGATCAGTAAATGTCTTCTTCCTTTAAGCTACAGTTCTTTTGGGTCTTGGTTACACAGACAAGATTGTACTCTAACTAATATATATACTTTTGTTGCTTCAAGTTAATTTTAAGTTTAGTATCTTCCATTGATTTTCCATTATACAAATAGAAGATTCACCTCTCTTTCTCACTTTAGTCACTTTCAGTTACACTTATTTATTTTTCTTTCAAATACAGTTATATCATAATTTTTGTTAAATACGCATTGACTGTTTACATCATTATAGTTGGCAAATATTATTCACCTATTCCTTATATTTTGTCACCTGAACATAATTGATGTTTTAAAAAATTACCCCTAAATAACTACAAATGCCTGCCAAAAAAGAGAAGAAATTGGGTGATTTCCAAACTTTTATACAGTTTTCATCCAATCACTGATTGAAGTACATCTTGGTTGCTTCCACATTTTAGCAATAATGTATAAAATTGCTATAAGCATTCATGTGCAAGTTTTTGTGTGGACATAGGTTTTCAACCCATGTGGGTGTATATTTAAAAACACAATTACTAGAGTTTCTCTTTATGTTTTTACTCCACATTTTGGAGATATTCTTCACATTTTAATTGTTCTATTAAAGTGTTTCTTTTCTACTCTCACAATTTCAAGAGACTTGTGGATTTAGAGTTACTCTTTTGTTTGGGATTCTCTCTCTCCCTTTTTAAAAAACGTAATAACTTGCCTGAGACGTTTTCTTCTTTGTACCTAATATTTTTCTCTATTTGTTCTAGTTCACTTTTATCTCTGTCTCTCATATTAGACACTAACATAAGTGTCTAATGATATCTAGTGATATTTTATTGCTGGTCCTTAACTATAATTAGGCCCTTCAAATAACTGGTAACTAACACTATGAGTCTAGTTTATTGACAATGGCCATCGTTCTAGAATGAACTGTAAGTGCTGTTTGCTCTCAGACACTTATATGGCAAAAATCTTTAACTCATTCCCCTTGAGATAGTAAAATCCCTCGGAGAGAAGAATCATTCAGTCTCTTTTGCCTGCATGACATAAAGCTGACTTTCTGAATTCTGAGAAAATTCTTAAAAGAGGTTGAAGGAAAATTTCTTTTTTTTTTTTATTTCAAACTTAATGAGTGACACCATCTACACCAAGTTATAAAAATTAGATTACAAATAAAGTATAAATATAAATTTATATATAAAAAGGATATATTGCACTCCGCTTTTGAATAAGAACTTGCATCTTCATACTCAAAGGCCCTCAAAATTGGTCAGAAAAAAAGGTTAAAAAGACCCTAACTTTTTCAGAAAATACCAAGATGAGCAGGGCAAGGGCTAGTTGAGCCTCCATAATGTCTGTCCATAAAGCAAAGAAGAAATTGGGGTGGGGGTGGGGTGGTGGGGTGAGTTGTCCACATTGAGACATTGAGTCTTGGCCACAAGAGCAAATAACACTAATATTTCTGAGGAAGTAGTTTAGCATGAGCAAAATATTCTAGTATGAACAAAATAACTGGATTGTTATCTTCCTCTCCATTTTTTCCTCCTTCAAATTTCAGTTTAAATCTCTTAAGCCTTTTCAACAACTCCTAAGTGAAAGCATTTCCTGGGGCAGAGGGGAAAGTACCTGCAGGTTTCCAGAACATGGGTTGGGAAAGATCTTGAGCTTCTAGTGTTCATGACTGATGAACCTATAGTCAGCCCTGGAGTTACATATTTCAATGGGAATTCTATATGTCCCATAAAAGGCATTATCATTGAAACTATTTAGTTACTTGTAATAAGTCCAGTATACATAAAACCGTATTTCTTCCCTATCCATCACTGCCTCCTCAACATTCAGCACCGAGATAGGCACACAGTATTCATTGACTATTCATCCATTGAATGAATAAATTAATAAACTCTATCCAGGGAAGACAGGTCTACGGCAAAAGGAACAGAAAAAAGCAAACATCTCACATCCTAACAGTCGACCACAGCGGAAGTGTAAACACCAGGAGTCAGAGAAGCTGGAGTGGAAATTAAAAATTAAAATTACCCTCCCTAAGAGAGAAAAACAGATGCCAGTTGAGTGCAGTTCACGTATCCCCAAAAGCACTCAGCCAAGCTCGTTCTGGCTTTCCTTTTCTTCTCTGGGTTGGACAAGAGAACAAGAAGAGAGCTGAACCAGCGGCTGTGCAACTGCATTGCATGGACATGCTGAGTACCCAGCTACTACGAAGGCAATTTAATTGTCCACTTGTCCAATGTACATCCTACTGGGCGCAAACACTTGGAAACATTCTTTTTTAAATTTCTTGATTCTTATTGGACGAAAATGAGGCGGGCTCGTCCGGGATTTGAACCCGGGACCTCTCACACCCGAAGCGAGAATCATACCCCTAGACCAACGAGCCACCTAAAGTTTGGTACTGACCATATTAAAATAGGAATTATGTGCAAATTGTTTTATTCCGTTTATTTTTCAAGTAATTTATTCCCAGATAATATTTGACATCCCATTAATCATATGCATAAATGAAAGGGCTGGAAAGGCTGTTTCTGTGAATGATCTTTTGGTAGCTTAAATTACCCAGCTATTCTAAGACTGGTAAACTGCAAAAAACTTTCTCCATTGTTCTACTCTACTAAACTACTTAAATAATATAGCTTATTTTCTTTTAATTTTTATCTCTTATAAATTCTGATAGAAAAATTAGAGTCCTGAAGTTTTCCTCAACTCACTTCTATCCCCTTTGGAATTTGGATATTACTGAGGTACACTAACTCTAGAACAAGGAATAGTAGAAGTTCTTCAGAAGAATATTCCTAATCTCAACAAATTACTACTATTTCTATTACTACTATTTCTAAATTACTAGATTTCTAATGGTAACTTTTCAGAGGTACCAAGACATTAGTGTTTGATTAGTTTATGAGATTCTTCCTACATAAAAATTTAAGGAAGTTACAAAAACTTCTGGTTAAATTCAAATAAAGTTTTTACAACAGGCCATTAGCTGATCCATCTAAACTACATTTTACATTTATGTTAAGATGTACGTGTTGAATTAATACATATTTTCAATTTTATTTTGCTGTACTGAATTTGATGCCTTTGACATTAAAAATAGTTTTTATTCAGTTCTTTCAGTTATTCAATAATTATTTATAATGATCCTGTTTATTTTTTTGACAAAAAAAATGGAACTCTTTTGCAAGGACAAGAAGAAATAATGATTTCCTTGAATATGTGAGAAGAGAAGTCGATCTTTTGTGAAAGGGAGAGTAGATTTAAGCTAGCAATTAATTTGAGTTTTGACATAGACTTACTAGGTGGGTCCAAATAATTTTGAGGTTAGTAGGCAGTCCTCTTTCTACCTCTGCCTACTTTACTAATGTTACTACAATCAAACTGCTTTGTTTGCACCTTGAAAGACTAAAAAAAAAATCTTTACTAATTCCTCTGAAACATGCACCTAGGGGTAGTAATCATTCTTAACTGCCCTAAAATTCAATAGTGCTTATGGTTCAGAATCAGCATTCTACTCCCATGGAAATATGTTCTTCAACTCTAGATGAATCAAAGACCTAAAAATAAAGCCTCAAACCATAAGAATCTCAGAAAACACAGGAGACACTCTTATGGTAATTGGAATAGGCAATCAATTCCTGATCAAAACCACAAATGCCCATGCCATAAAAGATAAGGTAGACAAGTAGGACCTCATCAAATTGAAAAGCTTCTGCAAAGCAAAAGAAACCATCAAGAGAGTGGGGAGACTGCCCACAGAATGGGAAAAAATATTTGCCAACTGTTTGTCCGACAAAGGCCCAACATCCAGGATCTACAAGGAATTCAAAAGTGCTGAAAGAAAAAACAAACAAAAGACCCTATTAAAAAGTGGGCCAAAGATATGAATAGACACTTCTCAAAAGAAGGCATACAAGCAGCTAACAGATACATAAAAAAATGTTCAGCCTCACTAATCATCAAAGAAATGCAAATTAAAACCACACTGAGCTACCAGCTAACTCCATTATCAATAACTCAAAAAATAACAGTTGCTAGAGAGGATGCAGAGAAAAAAGAATGCATCAACACTATTGGTAGAAGTGTAAACTAGTATAGCCTCTGTGGAAAACAGTGTGGCGATTCCTAAAATATCCAAAAATCAACTTTCCATATGACCCAGCAATCCCCGCTCTGGGAATATATACCCGGAGGAGCTCAAGTCATTTTATTAAAAAGATACAAGCATATGCATGTTTATTGCAGCATAATTCACAATAGCAAAAACATGGAACCAACCATGCTGCCCATCAAAAGTGGACTGGATAAAAAAATGTGGCACATATACATGATGGAATATTATGCAGCCATAAAGAAGGACAAAATTATGAACTTCACATCAACTTGGATGGATTTAGAGTCTATAATATTCAGTGATCTATCACAGAAAAAAAGAACTGAGTATCACATGTTCTCACTCATAAGCAGACTCTGAACAATTATCATAATGCTATAAACAAGGGATTGGCAGTAGTGGGAAACTGCTAGGGGAGGAGGAGGGGCACATAACATTAATAAGGATAACTGATCTCACACCAGGTGAAGGGGGGAGCAAGAGGGGACCCAAAGTTTACCTGTACAATGACCACTTATCTACCTAATTCTGAATTGTACCCTAAATCCTTAAAATACATTTTTTAAAAAATAAAGAAAATACATTCTCCTCAAGAAATAGCATCTTTTGTTCAGATATAAATGGAGCCTAGACATGGGACTGAGACATTAAATCAAAGGTTAAATATTTCAGTGTGGAAAAGAATTATTCAACCAGAACCCAAGGATTTTCCAAAGAATCAGTCTCTTAACACACTGATAAAGGGAAGTTTAGAGCACTTCCCTTTATCTGGAAATCTACTGAGTAGATTAGTGTGCTAATTTCTGAACTCAGCACAATGATCTTGGGATCACATACTTCATATAGTGACACACACTCTCAATACCAAACCCGTTCTGTCTTTATTTTCATAGTGTTATACAATTTCTTCTTTCTCAACCCAGTTTTTCTAAGGAATGCAAATAATTAATTTACATTTATATCAGTGAAGACTCAGGCTCCAAGCAAAGGTCATTATTTAAAGATTACTAAACAGCAGCATTATTACACGCAGCAAAGGACCCTTGTATAGTTTATATTCTGGTCAATTTGCTGAGACGTCTACTGCCCTTGTCTAGGTCTTGTAGATATGCGTAATAGCATGCTTAATTATGTTGGCAAAAATGAATACACTCATAATTAAGCTCACCTTTCTTGGAAAATAGAAAATGTGGCTTAAAAATATAGTTGCAGAAGACAACTTAAACAATGGATATAAAATTTTTCAACAAATGACTAGACCCATTTACCAAATTTCTATTGAATATTTGCTTTCTGTCAGACCTTGTATAATGCCCTGTGTTATCAAAGAAATAAAAGTTTCTGTCTTTAAAGGAACCTACTCCAACTGATTGTGTACCTGAATCACTGTCACTTTTCTAAATATTCTTAGTTGATATTTCATTTCTTGTTCTTTCATACCCCTCATGAAAAAGTCAACTTTCTAATTTGAGTTTATTCTTTCTGGACTACCACGATGGCAAAAAGTGGACTTCACCACCACAAATCTTCCTTGGGAATAGGGAATGGACACTATCTCATTTGTTGTAATGGTGGACCATTACAATCTTCATATCCATCACTTAATATGCCTTTCTTTGAAAATACTACTGAATCACTAGGCTTATCGTTTGTGGATGGGAAAAAGAATAAATAATACCATAAAATAAACAAATCTTAGAGGGGAATTTTTTTTCTCTTTTTTTACAATTTTAGAGTTTAAAAAATGAGCCCTGACTATCTTGGTTATTGCTAACCAATACACAATTTAGTTTTATGATGAATTTTTAATATTAGGTTCAAGTTACTACTTTTTTTCAAACTTCTTTGCATAAATCATATGATCACTACCATTAAATATGCTGTTTTTAGAAACAGAGTCTTGCTCTGTTGGCCAGGCTAGAGTGTGGTGGCATGATCGTAGCTCACTGCCTCCTCAAGCTCCTGGACTTGAGCAGTCCTCTCACCTTAGCCTCCCTAGTAGCTGGCACTACAAACACATGCCACCATACCCAACTTTTTTTTTTTTTTTAAATAGAGTTGGGTATCTTGTTTTGTTTCTCAGGCTAACCCTGAAATCCTGACTTCAAGGGATTCTCTTGCCTCAGCCTCCCAAAGTGCTAGAATTATAGACAAGAGCCGCTGTATCCCACTGATGATTTCTTAATATTAGGCTCAAGTTACTACATTTTTTTATCCTTCTTTGCATAAATTATATGATCATTACTTCTAAGTGAGTTCCACTTATAGACTAATCTGTGATTCAATCAACAAGACAATGACTGTATTAGGACATTCCTCTATTTTGGTTCTATATTTTTTAATCTAAAGAAGTATATAGTCTACATTTCATAATGAACTTGGTGGTATGACAAATAATCTGAGTTATGTTCACATGCATTTTCTATATATTCCTTTCACTGAGATGTTTGACATTTTATTTGACAGGGCTTCTAAAAATGTGCCTTCTCATAAGTCAGCATCTTTGCCAAGATATTTATTTCATGGAATGCTATTCACCATAAAAAAAGAAGTAAATCTTGTCATTTGTAACAGTATGCAAATGACTGAAATTCATGTGGAGGACATTATGCTAAGTGAAGTGAGACCGGCATAAAAAGACAAATATATAATTTTACTTATATGTGGAATCAGAAAATTTGAACTTATATCAGAAAAGAGTAGAATGGTAGTTACCAGGGTAAGGGAGAAGAGGCTTTGGGAAGAAGTTACTCAAAGGACACAAATTTTCAGTTAGACAAGAGGAATAAGTTAAGGAGATCTGTGGTACAACATAATGACTATGGTTAACAATGTATTGCATACTTGAAAATTACTAAGAGAGTAGATTTTAAATGTTCTCACTGCAAAAGAATAGTATGCAATGTAATGAATATATTAATTAGCTTGATTTGACATTTCCACAAATGTGAGTGTGCACACACACACACACACAAACACACAAGAGGGCAGGCCCAAAAAACCCCAGAATTATCTTTCAGAGGGCAGGTTCCTTGTAGTACACTCAGAATTTGTTCCTTCAGAGCAAACGGTCAACTGAAGTGTTTATCCAGCAATTTTGGGAAGGTTGCATCATGATTTGTGGAAGAAACATCCCAAGTTGTGACAAACAGATGACTGGTTCTTCCACCATGACAATACACTTGCCCATACCATGCTGAGTGTTCAGCAGTTTTTGATCAAAAACAACATGATTCCCATGCCACATTCCCTATTCACCTGATTTCACACTGAGCAACTTGTTTTGTTTTGTTTTGTTTTTCCAGATGAAAAAAGTCCTCAAAGGGAAATGTTTTGCAAATGTAAAACACGTGAAACAAAAAATGGCAGAAGCATTAAAGGCATCGAAACTGATGAGTTCAAAAACTGTTCTGAGTAGTAGAAAAAGCATCTGGATAGGTGTATTACATCAAGCAATGAGTACTTTGAAGGTGACTAAAGTTTCAACATAAAAGGATAAATACTGAATTTTTTATGAATAAATTTCAGTTTTTTAGGACATATATCTCTCAAAATATCATGTTGTACACCATAAATATGTACAATTTTTGTCATAAGATTTCCCTTATGAATAATCAGCTGAGAGAAGATTAAGGAAATGGGTTAGTCCAAGATCTCAATTGTGAATCTGGCTATAATCCTCCAACCAATTGATTGATAGATGTAACTTGAACAATGCTGTTGGATACAGAAATGAGATTAATAAAGATGGTCATGATGATTGTTAAAATGAGATGACCCTGAGGTAATTATGGTTATGCAGCCTCCAGACCAGCTCTACAAAAAACACTTAAGAAAGTATTAAACACAGAAGAAAGGAAAAAAAGAATGACAATGCCCTTCACAAGAATACAGAAAAAAGATTGAAAACACACATGAACCAACCCAAAAAATCAAAAGAAAGACAACAAACAAATAAACTAACAAACAGCAACAACAACAAACTCTACAAGAACCTCATGACAGGGATAAACTCTCACATCTCAATAATTAGCCTGAATGTGAATGAACTAAATGCACCACTGAAAAGACATAGAATGACAAATTGGATAAAATCATGAGGCAGCAATATATTGTCTCCAAGAGACTCATCTCACCAGAAAGGACAGTCACAGACTCAAAGTAAGAGGATGGGAAACAAAATTTCAGGTGAACGGAATACAAAAGAAAGCAGAAGTCCTGATCTTAGTATAAGACAAAATACCCTTTAAGTTTCAAAAATTTAAAAAGATACAGAAGGTCACTACATAATGATAAAAGGATCAATCCATCAACAAGAAATATCCATCCTAAATATATATGCACCCAACATAGGAGCACCAACTTTCATAAAGCAGCTTCTAGGTAAACTAAAAAAGATATTGACTGTAACACTATCATAGCTGGGGACTTAAACATCCCACTAACAACCCTAGACAGATCATCAAGACAAAAATTCAATGAGGAGATACAGAACCTCAACGCGATGCTTGACCAAATGGACTTTATTGATACCTATAGAGCACTCCACCCAACAACCATGGAATACACATTCTACTTATCATGACATGGAATGTACTCTAAGATAGACCACATCCTCGGCCATAAATCAAGCATAAACAAATTCTATAAGATTAGAATTCTGTCATGCACCTTCTCAGACCACAGTAGAATAAAAGTAAATATCAACACCAACAAAGTTCCCCCAAAACCCACAAAAACATGGACACTAAGCACCATGATGCTAAACAACTCCTGGGTCAACATAGAAATCAAAATAGATATCACCTAACTCCAGTCAGGATGGCCATCATCAATAACTCAAAAAACAACAGAATGTGGAGAGGATGTGGGGAAAGAGATCCTTTCTACACTGTTGGTGGAAGTGTAAACTAGTCAATCTCTGTGGAAAACAGTTTGGCGATTCTTAAAAGGTATAAAAATCAACCTTCCATAATACCCTGCAATCCCCCTACTGGGAATATACCCAGAGTAACTCAAATCACTCTATGAGAAAGATACCTGCACATGTATGTTTATTGCAGCATTGTTTGCAATAGTAAAAACATGGAACCAACTGTGCTGCCCATTGAAAGAGGACTGGTTTAAAAAAATGCAGTACATATACACGATGGAATATTATGCAGTCACAAAGAAGGACAAAATTATGAACTGCACAGCAACTTGGATGGTCTTAGAGTTTATAATACTGAGTGATTTATCACAGAAACAAATAATTGAGTATCATATGTTCTCACTCATAAGTGGACCTTGAACAATTATCACAATACTATAAGAGAAGGATTGGCAGTAGTGGAAAATTGCTGGGGTGGGGGGGCAAGATTGGCAGTAGTGGGATTCTGCCAGGGGAGGGGGGCACCTTTCATCAACAAGGTACCTGCATAATGAACATTTATATTCCTAACCCTGAACTGTACCCCACATCTTTAAAATTAAAAATTAAAAAAAATAAATAAATAAAGGAGAATACAGAGTAAAATACAGACTTGGCATAAATGACGCTCGCATAGGTAGGATGATTCTTTCAGCTGGAACATCAACAGTAGTATACCTGTCTTGAAGTTTTCATGAACTAATGAAACACTGGGAAAAGGATTCATTATGATCATCAATAACAAAGTGATTGGTAGCACAGTACAACTGCAATGCACAGGAGGCAGAACTGAAAGAAAATCATTCTTTTAGGACACTCTCCCTTTAGTATAGTCTATCCAAAATGTCAAACAATATATCAGATGTTTGCTATTTAAGTACACAAGTATAATAGACAAAAGTTTTGTTGTTGAGGGAACTAACATTTAGCATCTACTATGAGCTGTTTAAAAGGTACCATTTTATTTCTCACAATAGCACTAAAAATAGATAATGTTGTTATTCTACATTCCATTTTAGAGATGAAAACACTGAACCACAAATAGATACAACACACTGACCAACCAAGGCAAAGCCACAATTTAAAAACCAAGAAGACAAGGGAAATTTAAGGGCCTTTTTGTTCTCTTCCTTATAGTCTCCATCAGCTCTCCCAAGGCAATATAAATAAAACTAAAATCTGTTAGTAGTGTGGTTGATAGGCAGTGTGTTTGATAGGCAGTGTGGCTGATAGGCAGACACAGATTCAAAATAAATTCTCTGGACTCTTCCAGGAAGATTTTGCCAAAACAAGTCTCTCATTTTTGGCGTGTGTGACTGTGTGTCTTGAAATATGTTCTTCAAAATATGATAATCAAGGCCCAAAATTCTTACTCTTTGACCTGATATAACAATATGATATTTTTAAAAGGCCAAGTTATACTTTGACCACTAAATTGATAGGACTTTATTACATCCATTGTGTGGCTGGGATAACAGCTGAAGAGTCCTTTTTATGAAAGCTGCTATTTTGACCATTATGAGATCCTCTGAACTCTGTCTCAACTGTGGTATAAACTCAGGGAGAGTGGTAGGTTCACCAAGGTCTTTGGCATGGTTTCAGACCACTGAATTTCGAGCTTATTAAAAAAATCACAAAATTATAAAAAGATCCCGCATTCCATTCCCATAGCAATATGCATCAAAACACTTTGATCAACAAATTTGGAATATATATTTTAAAAGTATAAAATTTAGATATTTAAGTCTGGGCACAGTGGCTCATACCTGTAATCCCAGCACTTTGGGAGGCAGAAGCGAGAGGACTGCCTGAGCCCCGGGGTTTGAGACCAGCCTGGGCAACTTGGCGAGCCTTGTCTCTACAATAAATCAAACAACTAGCTGGTCATGGTGGAAGGATCGCCTGAGCACAGTAGGTTAAGGCTGAAGTGGTCATGATCATGCCACTGCACTCCAGGCTTAGCAACAGAGTGAGATTCCAATTCACGCCCCCCCCCAAGAAGATTTTAAACAATATGGATATTAAAGGCTGATGTGGCTAAAGAATGTCAAAAGTCCAGCCGGGCGTGGTAGCGCGCGCCTGTAGTTCCAGCTACTCGGAAGGCTGAGGCGGAAGGATCGCCGGAGCCCAGCAGGTCGAGGCTGCGGTGGCCGGAGCGGCCACTGCACTCCAGTCTGGGCGACAGAGTGAGACTCCAACTCAAAAAAAAAAAAAAAAA
>CAUYQG010157569.1:0-20782 GCA_963574415.1 Tarsius wallacei | reverse complement strand
CATAGAATAGCCAACACATCTTAGTCATTGCAGAATGTTTCCGATGTTCATTCCCAATTTCTTTTTGTTTTGAGTTGGAGTCTCACTCTGTCACCCAGACTGGAGTGCAGTGGCCGCTCCCGGCCACCGCAGCCTCGACCTACTGGGCTCCGACGATCCTTCTGCCTCAGCCTTCCAAGTAGCTGGAACTACAGGCGTGCGCTATCACGCCCGGCTGATTTTTTGATTTATTGTAGAGATGAGGTCTTGCTTGCCCAGGCGGGTCTCGAACCCACAGGCTCAGGCAATCCACTCACCTCAGCCTCCCAAAGGCGCAGGATTACAGGCTGAGCCACCGAGCCCGGCTTCATTCCCAATTTCTTTCCCACTGAGGAGAAGTTGAAAACTTTTAACCAAGTCTGTGAACATTAGTTGGTCAGAATTTCTCTCCCCTTCTCATTTCTCAAGTTCTCCTGATCTTTTTATGTGTATCTCTACACTTTTCATCCCACCCCGGCCTTCTTCGAGGGTTACTCACTTAGGGGTGATCCAAAATAGTAACGTAATCAAGGAAAGGAAGCTGGGGAAGTAAAGTGTTAGATTTTGGACACGGTGACGTGAGGTGGCAATGAAATATCCAGTTAGAGATGCCAGTCGGGCAGCTGGAAATATGAATCCAGGAAAGAGGTTAATATCTCACCGGCACCCATTTGTAGTAGTTGAATCTGTGAGCCTTTAATTGCAATTGTTGAAGGAAAATGTGTCCATGAGAAAAATAAAGAAGCCACAGTTGGAGAATACTCCAGGGAATACTAATATTGGGGGGGTAAGTGAGGAGGAGTGTTCAAAAAAGATGAAATAATTAGAGCACCCGAGAACAGCTGGGAAGGGTGTTACAAGAGCCTATGAAGAGTTTCAGGAGGAAGAAGTAATCAGCAGGTCAGACATCACAGAAAACCAATGAAAAAGACAAAGAATTGTTCACACTATGTGGCTTGACTTCTGCTTACAAGAGTAGCTTTAAGATTGGTCTGAACTCTGCCAGGCGCAGTGGCTCATGCCTGTAATCCTAGCACTTTGGGAGACAGAGACGAGACGATTGCCTGAGTTCAGGGGTTCGAGACCAGCCTGGGCAACTTGGTGAGATCTCGTCTCTACAATCAATAAAGAAAAAAAAATTAGCTGGGCATGGTGGTGTGCACCTGTAGTTCCAGCTACTTGGAAGGCTGAGGCAGAAGGATCATCTGAGTCCAACAGGTTGAGGCTGCAGTGGCCATGAGCATGTCACTGCACTCCAGCCTGGGCAACAGAATGTCTCTACTAAAAAAAAAAAGAAAAAAGAAAAAAGAAAAAGATTGGTCTGAACTCAAAATGGTATCTTCTACTTGTGAGGTTTGTGAGGCAGGAGAATCATTTTAACCTAGGAGTTCAAGTTCAGCCTGGGCAACATGGTGAGATCCTATCTCTTTTTTAAAAAATGACATCTTTGATTCTGTACAATATTTGGCTTTTAATTCATTTATTTGTTCATTCATTCATTCAACAAATATTAATAGGCTGGGAGTGGTGGCTCAAACCTGTAATCCTGGCACTTTGGGAGGCCAAGGCGAGAGGATTGCCTGAGTCCAGGGCTTCGAGACCAGGCTGGGAAACTTGGTGAGACCTTGTCTCTACAATAAATAAAAAAATTAGCCGGGCATGGTGGCACGCACCTATAGTTCCAGCTACTTGGAAGGCTGAGATGGAAGGATTGCCTGAGTCCAGCATGTTGAGGCTGTGGTGGCCGTGAGCATGCCACTGCATTCCAGCCTGGGTGACAGAGTGAGACTCCCACTCAAAACAAAACAAAAAAACAAATATCGAATAAGTGCATACTAAGTACCAAATACAGCTCTATGTGCTTGGAGATATCAGTGAGCAAAGCAAAGAAAGATGTCTACCTTCAAGGAGTGGTTTCTGCAAGTTTTTAACTGGAAATTTTCTGGTTCTAGAAATGTCAACTGGTGACTTGAAGGGGCAGTGTCTTGCCCCTTTACAATCTGGACAAACGCTCTTTCCTGCTGGATGGCTCCCAAGTGTGCAGAGCTCTGCCCCAAGTCTATTCCGACACATTTCCCAGGTCCTCGTGGCACCTTCTTCCTGAGCCTACTTGGCTTTGACGTCTGACTGCTCTAGAACTTGGCTCTCGAGTTCTCCCCGCTTGGACTTCATGTCTCCCCTTTAGACTCAGCCCAATGGCAGCTCTGCTTTCACTCAGTCTTAGGACTGGAAATCTACAAAATATACAGATTCTCCTGGGTGTCCTGAACTTTGGGTTTTTGAGGTCCCGTGTCACCTCAGAGATGTTATGGGAGCACACGTTAGGGCTATGGCTTTCTTTAAGAAGCACTTACCTTAATTTCCACATATGATCTTGTGTGTTGCATGGTCACAAAACTCCGACATTTTATTACAACAACCTTATAGCAGTTTCCAACCATCATCTGGTACACAAAAGTTTTATTTGGTTTGCAACCTGTACAAATTTATGATTGAGCAACCTCTTCTATTTAATTGTTCTGAAAACGTCTCTGTTTCTCATATAAATAGATAAATAGAATGCTGCATTCTAACAGTTCTGGTAAATATTATTTAGATTTTAGGGAATTAAAATGGCAGAAAATATTGCTGATTATTTATTTTTACTCTAGCAGAAGATTGAAGTATGCTTTGCTGGAAATAGTACTCAGTTTGTGGGTCTAAAGTTTAGTTTTTATCTTCCTCCTCTTACATTTAAAAGTTACATTTAGGATGGGTGCAGTGGCTCACGCCTGTAAGTCCACACTTTGGAAGGCCGAGGAGAGAGGATTGCCTGAGCCCAGGGGTTTAAGACCAGCTTGGGCAACTTGGTGAGACCTCATCTCTACAATAGTCAAGAAAAATTAGCCAGGTGCAGTGGCACACGCCTGTAGTTCCAGCTACTTGGAAGGCTGTGGCAGAAGGATCCCCCGAGCCCAGCAGGTGGAGGCTGCGGTGTCCGTGAGTGTGCCACTGCACTCTAGCCTGGGTGACATAGTGAGACTACGACTCAAAAAAAAAATTAGATTTAAGTAGTGTTAGTAAAATGTAAAATAAGGTGTGAGTAATGTTATTCTTTTCTATAGAACAAAAGACATGGTAAGTTACAGTGTCTTTCAACTATATAACATTGGGATCTCACTACAGGTGTTTCTTTTTTAGAAAATTGAAGACAAAAACATTGGAACTATTGATTTATTCAATCAAAATTTTTAAATTGATGTCCAAAACAATGTGCTGGAAATCAGAGGGAACATAAAGATGCATACAATATGAGTTCTTGCCCTCAAGAGCTTATAATGTAGTAGATTCAAATGTACCACATAACATGTAAAAGTAAAAAGGTAATAAACATATTGTAAACACCCAATTCAAAAAGATGTCCTAACTTGGATTTAGGAAATCAAAGTGAATCAAATGTCAAACATCTCTCTCTCACAAAACTTGATATGATATGACAACAACAACAACAAACAAGCAAAATCCATAGAAAAATAAAACATCAAAAAAAATCAAACAAAAGACAATCTTGGTAACCAGCAAAATAGTGAGGTAGAAGTTTCTAAAAATCCACTCTGCTAGACTTTTACAATTTCATTAACAACAAACTTCAACAATCACAGAAGGATTAGATTTAAGAGCTCTGGTTTTTCAAAATACAAAAAGTCGACTATTAATCTGCAACTTAGAGAAAGATAGGAAAGAGGAAGTCAGTCACCAAAGAAGAAGGCTGAGAATCTGCTAGTAGATGTATGGCATCCTCTACTCAACCACTTTGATGTCCACTAAGAGAAAGAAAAAGAAAAAGAATTACAGTTTAACATTTTGTTGCCTTTGTGCCGGGAGAGCAGAAGGTTAATATTATTCACTTCTTGGGGCAATAAGTAAACATTTAGTCCCTATCCTGTTTCCTGTTGCTTCTATAAATAGGGAGTCCCTATTTACATACTTTTACATGTTATTTCTCGAGGATAAGGAGCAGACGATTGGGGGATAAAAGGTGAAGCCAGGAAAGTGAACAACCTAGGTTTCTCTCTAAGTGTCTCTCTCTCTCTCTCTCTCTCTGTCTCTCTCTTCCTCCTCCTTCTTTTTCTTCTCTTCTCCTTCTCCGTCTTCCTCTTCCCCTTCTTATTCTCTCTCTCCCCCCTCCCTTTTCTCTTTCTCCCCCATCTCAGAATAAACACACCAGAGCCATATGACTTAAGAGAGTGAGCTAACCTGTGCTCAAACAGCACCTTCCCTATGCAAGACAATTTCACAAAACTTCAGAGAAGGAAAACCCAAGCCTGCCAACTAGATAAAGCAAGAAGGTATTCAAGCAGAAGACAGGACAGAGTTGTCAGCATTAACAACTGGCAAGTAAAGAGTAAAGACAGACCTAGCAAACATGTGTCCGTGTGTTCGCATCTTACTTTCAATAATAGGAGACAGAGAATAAACCAACAGATAAACATGACCTAAGCCAGCTGGGAACAAGTGCTGTGGAGAAAAGTGAAGCAGAGGAGATGGACAGAGAAGGCAGAGAGAGTTGCTACTCTGCGAGGCGTGGTTAGCGAAGGCCTCTCTGCAAAGTGACTTTGGAACAGACTGGGTTGTGTGGATATCTGGTGAGGAGTGGCAGAACATTCTGGGTGGAGGAAACAGCTGATGAAGAGGGAGCATGCTAAACATGTTTCCAAGAACTGTCTGTCGTGGGAGTAGAGTTAGCAAGGAGGAGAGTGGTAGAGGATGAGGTAGGAGGAAGCAGGCCGGGCCAGTGGAGAGGGATGCTGGGCGAGAACCCCGCCTTTTACTCTGAGTGTGAGAAGTCATTGGAAGCAGAGGCCAAGCAGAGGAATGCTATGACCCAATTCCAGCTGCTCTATGAGGGGATTAGAAAGAGCAGGGGTGGAAGCAAGAGACAACTTTATGAGGCCACTGCAATCATCTGGGTCAAGGGTCAGCCAACCTTTTCTTTAAAGGGCCAGCCAGTAAATATTTTTGGTTTTGCAGACCATATGGTCTCTGTGGCAACTACTCTACTCTTCCATTGTACCTAGAAAACAGCCCTAAACAATATGTAAACAAATGAGTGTGGCCAGATTTGTCCCTTCCATGGCCCTGGCTATAGTTTGCAGATTCCTGATCTAGATGCTAGTGGCTTGGAACAGGATGGTACTATACAGATAATAAGATGTAGTTGGATCCTGTATATTTTGTTTTAATTAACAGCCAACAGGATGTGACAATAGATCCCGTTTAGGGCATGAACTAATGAAAAAAGCCATGGTGACTCCAGTGTATTACACATCCCCCTCAAAAAAAAACCAAAACCAAAGAATAGAATTATCTTGGTACATTTATACAGATGGGCACTGCACAGGGCAATACATTAAGTAGGACCTTAGTTACATTATAAACAGAATCATTTGTATATTCGCTAGTATAATTTTCTATCAGGTGACATTAAAGCATCCTTTCTAAAAAAAACTCTATACCACAATAATTTTCCAAAAGATGGAAATAAAGTACCTTGAGGTACTTTTGTAGGGCAGCCAAAAAATGTTAACACTCACTTCAGAAATGAGTATACTACTCTTAAGGTCATATATGCAATGAACTAGCGTGAAATCACACTTTCTGTTTTAATACATTTTCTTTTCAAATTAAAACTTAAAAAGAAAAAAATTAGTTGTGTTATTCTATAAATTATGGAACCTAATTCTTGGACAATCAAAGAGACTAAACTCTTTTTCTGTCTTCGTTGAGTTGTTTGGGGTTTTTTATGTTTAGTTTTAGTTTTTTGTTTTCTTTGTAGTGTCAAGTCAATAAGGTTATATCTCTAAGATAATGTATCTTTAATTAGAATTTTATAAAATTATTTAGCACTTAGCATTGTTAAAATCTGATTCTATGACCTCTTTTTTTTTTTTTTTGAGTTGTAGTCTTTGTCTCCCAGGCTGGAGGGCAGTGGCACGCTCCCAACCACCACAGCCTCAACCTGCTGGGCTCAGGCAATTCTTCTGCCTCAGCCTTCCAAGTAGCTGGAACTACAGGCATGTGCCACCATGCCTGGCTAATTTTTTGATTTACTGTAGAGATGTGGTCTCACCAATTTGCCCAGGCTGGTCTCAAACCCATGGGCGCAGGCAATCCTCTCACCTCAGCCTCTCAAAGTGCTAGGATTATAGGTGTGAGCTACTGCACCCAGTTTACTATGGCCTCTTTAAAAGAACAATGCTTGTAAATTTTTTTTAAAAAGAAAGCATGTACCGGGCACAGTGGCTCACACCTGTAATCCAGCACTTTGGGAGGCCAAGGCAAAAGGACTACCTGAGCTCAGGGGTTTAAGACCAGCCTGAGCAACATGGCAAAACCTCGACTCTACAATAAATAAAAAATTAACTGGGCGTGGTAGCACATGCCTGTGGTTCTAGCTATTTGGAGATTTGGAAGGCTGAGGTGGAAGGATCTCCTGAGCCTAGCAGGTTGAGACTGCAGTGGCTGTGAGTGTGCCACTGCACTCCAGCCTGGGCAACAGAGTAAGACTCCAATTCAAAAAGAAAAAGAAAAAAAAGGAAAAAGGAAAAGTATGAGATGTAAAAACATAAAATCTGATTAACAAACAAACAAAAAATGCTTGATTTTTTTCCATTTTTATTTGATATTTAGTGAGAGTTGGTATGACTAGGACATGCCACTATCTATAAAATAGGGAAAAAATATGTCTCTGCAAAACATTCACACATCACACACATGCCCTTATTCTGCAAGTCATGAAATACTACTATGTCCTTGAGATGGAGGAAGTTGTTTCTCTAGTATGGGGTATGAAACCTACATAAATTATATGATGTCCTCCTCCAAAAACCTAGAAAAAAAAAGATGCCATTTATTTTACCAATAGCTTTCAAATGGGAGTAAAAAATAATTGAGCTACTCATTTTTACTCTTGCTTTTAAGGCTATATTAGCATTCACTGAAAAATTTGGGCAGGTGAATGAGTTTTCTTCCAAAACTTTATTTGGAAATTTCCTGACTTCAGAATGCTTCCTTTTCAAGATTAGTGTTGCATTGGTAACCTAAGTACTGTAAATACAAACTACTTTCTGATGTAACATTGATATCTTAATATTGTCATACTGAAAACAAATTCTGTTGGACTTGGTATGTCCATTAGTGGCAGGGCATGATCAATCAGAGATATGAGGGTCTGCATTTCTGAGCTGGGGAGTGGTTTCTGGTCAGCCCCTTTATATACGCTTCAATGTACCAATTTCATACTTTGGGATAAAATTTGGTTTAAAAGTTCCATTTTTTAAATTAAAAACTTCATTAGATTAATAATCTGAAAAGGAGATAAATAAAATTCTATTTGCATTAGCATAAAAAATAGGAATAAATTTAATTAAGGAAGTGAAACTTGTACAACGACTTGAAAACTACAAAATGTTGCTGAAAAAAAAATAAAAGACACTAGTAAATGAAAAGACATCCCATGTTTATGAATTGAAAGACTTAATATTGTAGGCTGGGCACGGTGGCTCATGCCTGTAATCTCAGCACTTTGGGAGGCTGAGGTGAGAGGATTGCCTAGGCAAAGGGTTTGACACCAGCTTGGGCAGCTTTGTGAGACCTCATCTCTACAGTAAATAAAAAAATTAGCTGGTTGTGGTGGTGTGCACCTGTAGTTCCATCTACTTGGAAGGCTGAGGTGGAAGGATAGCCTGAGCCTAGGAGGTTGAGGCTGTGGTGGTCACGAGCATACCACTGCACTCCAGCCTGGGAGACAGAGTGAGACTCTGACTAAAAAAAAAAAAAAAAAAAAGAAATACTTAATATTGTTAAGATGTTACTACTACCCAAAGTGATCTATAGATTTAATACAATACCTATCAAAATACCAATCTCTTTTTGTAAAAAGTAGAAAAATCTATCCTAAAATTCATATGGCGTCTCAAGGAACTCCAAATAGCCAAAACAATCTTGAAAAACAAGGTAAAGTTGGAAGTCTCACACTTCTGATTTCAAAACTCACTATAGAGCTGTGGTTATCAAAACAGTGTTGTATTGGCACAAAGACAGACATGTAGACCCGTGTAATAGACTAGAGATCCCAGAAATGAATCCTTGTATGTATGGTCAAATAACTTTTGACAAGAGAACCAAGATGATTCAGTAGAAAAAGAACTGTCATTTCTAAGAATGGTATTGGGAAAACTGGATAACTACATAAAAAAAAAATTGAACCCCTACCTTTTAAAAAATTAACTCAAAATAGGTCAAAGATCTAAATGTAAGAGTTAAAACCTTTAAACTTTTCAAAGAAACACAGGAAAAAAACTTTATAACACTGTATTTGACAATGATTTTCTGTACAGGCAACAAAAGAAAAAATAGGTAAATTAGATCTCATCAAAATTAAAATCTTTTGTGTATCAAAGACTAATATCAACAGTGAAAAGGCACCCCGTGGAATGAGAGAAATATTTGCAAATAAAATATCTGATAAGTGGTCAATATCCAGAATATGCAAAGATCTCCTACAACGTAACAGAAGAAAAATAAATAACCCAATTCAAAAATAGGCAAAATACTTGAATAGACATTTCTTCAAAGAAGATATCCAGATTACCAATCAGCACATGGAAAGCTGCTCACCATCACTAATCATCTGGGAAATACATATTACAACCACAATAAAGATGCTTGGTTGGTTGTCACTAAAAAAAAAAAAAAAAAAAAAAAGTGTTGACAAGGATAAAAAGCAATTAGAACCCTGTGCATTGCAAGTGGGAATGTAAACTGGTAAGATCAGTTGAAGACAGTACTTTAGTTCCCCAAAAGATTAAACATAGAATTGCCATATGATCTAGCAATTCCCCTTACATAACAAAGTATTGAAAGCAGGAATTCCAAGAGATATTTGTACACCCTTATCATAGCAGCATTATTCACAACAATCAAAAGACAGAAACAATCCTAGTGTCCATCAACAGATAAACAAAATGTGGTATATACATACAATGGAATATTTTTCTATCTTAAAAAGGAAGGAAATTCTGACATATGCTACAACATGGGTGAACCTTGAGGACATTATCATGAGTGAAATAAGCCGGTCACAAAAGGATAAATATTATATAATTCCACTTATTTGAGGTAATTAGAGTAGTCAAATTCATAGTGTTGGGACTTGGAACCCGATACCCTAAAGTATGGCACTTTGGCGTTCTGAATACTTTGAACTAAAGAGACAGGAAGCCCTCAGAAACAAGGTCTGTCCATCTTCTCTCCTCCGCCTGTCTCCCACTCCTCATTCTCACCCAAAACAAGTCTTAGAAACCAGAATTATTCTTTCCTAAGGCAGGTCATAGAAACCAGAAGCCCACTCTCCGAAAGCAAGCAATAAGCCTAGAAAGGTTACTTTCTCCTTTCTCCCTTTCTCTTGTAAACCCTATTCCAGAGGGGCCTGCCCCATACACAGGAAGAAGAAATGCTACACAGAGTGGTCAAGAAGCATGCTGGCTTTCCCCATAAGTCTATCACCGTTAGATCATACCCTTTGGTCCAATCACATTTCTACATGACTGTCCATTCCTCACTGATCTGAAGCATAAAAATAGACAGTTTCTCTGAGTCTTTATCTTTGGGTCTTCATTTCTAAAGTCTCCTGAGTCACATCAAACTTTAAATGTGTTATGCTTTTCTCATGTTAACCTGTCTTTTGTTAGAGGGTTGATATGACCCTTAAGACAGTGAAAAAAAGGTTATAGCCAGGCTCGGTGGCTCAGCCTGTAATCCCGCGCCTTGGGAGGTTGAGGTGAGTGGATTGCCTGAGCCCGCGGGTTCGAGACCTGCCTGGGCAAGCGAGACTTCATCTCTACAATAAATCAAAAAATTAGCCGGGCATTGTAGCACGCGCCTGTAGTTCCAGCTACTTGGAAGGCTGAGGCGGAAGGATCGCCGGAGCCCAGCAGGTCGAGGCTGTGGTGGCCGGGAGCAGCCACTGCACTCCAGACTGGGCGACAAAGTAAGACTCCAACTCAAAAAAAAAAAGAAAAAAAAGAAAAAGGGTTATCACACCATTCCATTCCTATGGTGATTGCCAGGGACTGGAGTTAGGGAGGGGAAAAAGGGAAGTTGTTTGATGGAGTTTCAGTTGCAGAAGATGGAAAAGTTGTGGAGATGAATGATGGTGACAGTTGTGCTTAATGTGAATTGTACTTAATGCCACTATTCTGTACACTTAAAATTGGTTAAAATGGTAAGTTTCATGTCATGTATATTTTACCACAAGAAAAATAAAAAACTATATTAGAAGATCTCGTGTTTCGCTTTCTTAGTAGAAAGAAAATCGTAAAGAATGGGAAAACGTAGAAGTCACAGGAAATGATCAGGAAAAAAAGATAGTTGACAGCCTATGATTTTGAAATCAGCCAAAATGCAGGCTCCTTTCCAAGAGTGGATTAGAGGCAATTTCTCGATAAATCTCACCTCCTGGCACAGACTGATAGTTAGGCCAACTACAGGAGAGAGGGAAAAACGCAATTCCTTTCTTCTGGCATTGCTAATGGCTCAACCACAGCTGTAGAAAACTGATTAAGGACAGAAATACTGTTTCCAATCAGCTTTCCTAAGTAACCTGCACTTAAAAAACAGTAAAAATTAAACCAAGCCAGTAAAACATTGTGTGAAAACAAAAGAGGGGAACTAGTCTTCCGTAAAACACTGATGTTCATACTGCCAGGCTGTGTTTGGCTTGTGAGAGAGTGTCCCAGCAAAGAGCAATGTGACATACTAACCTGAGCTGCTCTTTCTTCTCTGTGATGCACTTCTGTTGTTACCTTCTGAGTACCCCGGGCTGCTGGCCTGTTCCCTCCTTTTAGCACCCTCCCCCTGGAGCATGGCCCTCCCTTTTTGCCAGGTTGGATGGCCTCACTGGTGTGGCCATGACAATGGATGCTCATTTCACCACTATAAAAGGGTTTAATGATTACAAGGCCACACCATAACACTCCACCACAAAACTCTTTGGCTCCCATAAAGCCCCTTTGATTCAAAATGTTCTTTTGACGGATCAAGAGTAGTTCTCATTCTACTAGGCTGCAGGGACATCTGCATTTTTTAATCTGCTACCTTCTACTCAGTGCACACAGTTAATGTGTAATTAATGAAACACCCGTTCTTTTTTTTTTTTTTTTTTTTTAGTTGGAGTCTCACTCTGTCACCCAGACTGGAGTGCAGTGGCCGCTCCCGGCCACCGCAGCCTCGACCTGCTGGGCTTCGGCGATCCTTCCGCCTCAGCCTTCCGAGTAGCCGGAATTACAGGCATGCACTACCATGCCTGGCTGATTTTTTTATTTATGGTAGAGATGAGGTCTCGCCAAGTTGCCCAGGCAGGTCTCAAACCCGCGGGCTCAGGCAATCCACTCACCTTAGCCTCCCAAAGCGCGGGATTACAGGCTGAGCCACCGAGCCCGGCTGAAACACCCTTTCTTGAAGTGGCACACAATCAAGCCAGAGCTCCCACCTGCCTCACGCTGGCTCCCATAGATGGGCTGCCTTTATATCCTCATATCCTCATTCACACCTGGGAAGAAAACCCATCACAGGTTTATCTAGCCAGCTTACATCTCAATCTTCTATCTTCTCTCTTCTCTCTCTCTCTCTCTCTGTCATTCTCCTCCCTCTTCTGTCTCCTTGGGAAAAGGAAGTTCCTAAAAAGAGGGATGGAAAAGGAGGGGGAAAAAAAACCCTCACACGAGAAAAATTACTGACTTTTTCTTTCTCTCATGTTATTGGAGCTTATTGGAAAGGGGTAAATCAAACACACAAAAATATCAAAGCTGGATGGGAAGAGAGTTGAAAGGAATGTAGGACAGGAGGGAGGAAGGGAGGGAAGAAGGAAGGAAGAAAAAAAGGACAGAAGGGAGGAAGGGAGGGAGGAAAAAAGAGAGAGAGAAGAAAAAGAAAAACACTACATCATCCATTTGATTTAAAAATATGAGCAGGATGGATTTTAGGGCCAATGTGGGCAGACTCCTAGTATAGGTTCCGTGGCAGCAGGTTATGCAACTCTTCAATTACAATATTTCTATTATGCTACCAGACAAGGAATTCTAGCAGTGACTGGTAATTCAAGAGATTAGATGACAAAATCATTTTAGAACCTCTTTAGGCATCTGGCTATACTGATCAGCAGGCAGAATTGGAAAGAAGCTGCCCCGATAAATGTCCTGGCTGGAAAGCATTAGGACCAGGGCTTTCCTTAAGTGCTTTCCTTAACCTTAGAAGAAGGTTTGTTGTCACCATGTTTCTTTTGAACATCTTTACAAAATTATTTCAGAATATTCACAATTATCTCCTAGAAGTGCTTGAATAACAGCCTTTGAAAGTTAAATACTCCTCTTTTTTTTTTTTTTTGAGTTGGAGTCACACTCTGTCGCCCAGGCTGGAGTGCAGTGGCAGGCTCACAGCCAGTGCAGCCTCCACCTGCTGAGCTCAGGCGATCCTTCCCCCTCAGTCTTCCAAGTAGCTGGAACTACAGGCACATGCCATCACGCCCAGCTAATTTTTCTTGATTTATTGTAGAGATGAGGTCTTGCCAAGTTGCCCAGGCTGGTCTAGAACCCCTGGGCTCTGGCAATCCTCTCGCCTCTGCCTCCCAAAGTGCTGGGATTACAGGCTTGAGTTAAATACTTTTCTAAAGACAAGTCTTGTAACTCTGTCTTGGGACAGTCTAGTCAAATAAACATGTTTTCATTTGGAAAATACTGAAAATTCTATGTGAAAACCAGTGGGTTCGACTGTTATTTCCAGGATATTTAGCAATTTGAAATCTAGCCCCTGCAACCATGAAGAGCTTTTTTTTTTTTTTTAACTTTTTTTGATTTAGGCTAAGAGAATCTCAATAAGCATTAGGTGCACAGAATATCAAATTGTACTAGAAGGAACTGCAGTATCTTATATGATAACCCATTTAATATTCAACACTTCCTCAGTTCAAATATGTTTATTTTGAAATGAACCAATAATCAGAAAATACTATAAACAAATCCATGCATATATTTTATTCTACAGTAGAGTTTAAGGGCTATCCATGCCATTATTTCTTCTATAACTGGGTTGAGATTACTTACTTGGGTACTATCTGATATTTCATAGTCTGAGAAGCTTCCAGCAGTCCTTATTCAAAGAAGTAAATGGGAATCCCTTCAATTCTACCATCCTTAAGTTACTTTACACAACTAGCAAATGCCTCTACTTGAAATTGCAACCTAAAAAAAAAAAAAATCAGCAGTCTCCCTTTAATCATAACTAAATGAGACGAATGGTGCTGTGTATCCTTTCTTTACCAGATATACACATTTGAGTAAACAACTTTCTCTGAATCTCTGCTGTTTCATCTGAAAAGTGAAAGCAAGAGTATTTGTAAAAGACTTGGAGGGTATTATACAAATGCCAATTATTATTGAGTCTTTTCCTTGGTTAAGAAAAGTTCTGAAGAATATTCAGGAAGAATGCAGTATTGTTGCTATTTTCTCTGTATATTTTTTAATACCAGGGCACAGCAGAGATTTATAGGGGTCCAGATTTAAGGTTCAGTGCTCTATTTGACTCTGGAATAATTTAATCTAAATTTCTTTTGTGACAGGGTGGGCACTTTTTTTTCTCTGAATCAAGTAATTTCCTGGACTACAGTTTCCTCATCTGAAACCGAGATGATGAAAAATGGTTGACATATGTCATAATATACTCACTGTGTGTCAATAGTGTACTCAAGTTACTACAATGGCACGATGAAGACATTAAAATTGGCATAAATTTATACTACAGTTTAAACTATCATAAATAACTCCTTATTCCACAAATATACTTCACAAATCCAGTGCCACAAAAGTTGCTGTCAGCCTCCCACTTACAGCTTGCAAACAATAGATGAATTGCCACAGAGTGTATATTATATGACTATTTGAACAATGTCTTAAGTAAATTTTACTAATATGTTGAAAAGCAAATGGTTTGGGGATAAAGCATCTTTTTTTTCCCTTTGAAAAGTGTTGTGATGAAGCTTTGGAAAATGAGTAGCCAGCAGAATTTACTGGTCTGTTTGAAATAATTGGTGATAGTAATTCTACTGGTAACCAGATTTATTAAACTTGAAATACTGTGAGGTTTTCATTCCCGTTGTTCCAATCTAAGTACCGTCTGTGAGGAAAAAAGGATTTAATAGCTTAATACTCTAATATACTTGATATGGAGAAATGCTGTCTCCACAAGTCACCTGTCAGACTATTACTTAATTATTTACTATTTTAATTAATATAATTTAATATTATTTAAGCCAGATATTAACCTTGTTTATTATCAGCCCCCCAAAAGGAGGGATAGAGAATTGCAATACCAGATTTCAAACTCTTGTAAACTCACACACACAGTCGACACTCCCATGTTGTCTGGGGAGGGCTGGTACTGAAACCTACTCAAATCACGGAGCATCTTCCCAGTTGGCCAGACTGAAATTCCTCATCACCAAGCCAAGGTTAGCCCACGTTTCGAGGTCCACAAATAAAGATGGAAAGGAAAGCTTCAAAAGAAATGTCTCACCCTTGATTCCAATGCATACACAGGTCAGGAAAGGATATAATGTTTGTAGAGGGGATTAACCCCCTGCTGGTTCCTCTACATCTGAGAACACTGAGCCCCCCACCGACACTCCCACCATGGCAGAGGGGGCAGAATCAGCTGACATTTCACCAGAATAATTCAGAATAATTTCCTACAACAAATGCTGCAAACACAAAAGTACTATTGAGATATAATGTCTGTAAGCGCCATATTCTCCCAAAGGTTTCTTCTTAGACGGAAAAATAAAAGCACAGGAGTGGGGAGGGGAGAAAGTAACAGGGTTGCTCTGAGAAAGTAATGGGATTGGGACAGTGCAGGCTTTAAAGCAAAACTAACAATAAAACAACATCACCCTTACATAAACCTTACACA
Organism: Tarsius wallacei; assembly: GCA_963574415.1. Classification (NCBI taxonomy): domain Eukaryota; kingdom Metazoa; phylum Chordata; class Mammalia; order Primates; family Tarsiidae; genus Tarsius; species Tarsius wallacei. The sequence continues at coordinate 5,764 of CAUYQG010157569.1, read as the reverse complement.
GTCATTGACCTTCTGGGCTTATCTAGATAAAACAGTGGTCTCAGAGTCTAGGGTCCTTGGAATTAACTAAATACAATTATGCAACCCAAATTCTTCAATTCCTCATGTAGAAAACAGAGAGGAGGAGAGAGATATGCTCGGTTGTTGTTATCTTTTTCCTTAAAAAAAAATCAGAGGTAGAAAATGGCTTCAGGTTCTCAGTGAACATCAGAAGTGTTTCTCGTACGTCTGTCTGCCGAGCACTACAACTAGAGACATATTTATGTTTAACCAATAATATGTTTATCTCTGCTGCCCTTCTTTTCAGTTTATAAAACGTCTGAAGGTCAAGGACTGCGTCTGTTTACCTTGCCTGGTGATATATTTAAAAACACAGCACCACACACAAATGAACACCTGGTAAATGCTTGCACACAATCGAGAGGATAGCACTGATGGTGGTGGTGGAAGTTTGTTTTGTTCCATTTAACAATGCCCTATGTAGAGTAGGCCGATCCTGGGCAGCCACCAGTTTAAACCTCAAGTTGATAACCTGAAGTTTTGCCTAAGGTGAGATAAGCTACTTGCTTTTCAGGCCCCCAACAACATCATGGGTTTGGCTCTGGCGTGTAAAAGCCAGAGAGAGTCAATCATGGGCAAGTGTAAATAATGCTCAAATAACACCACCAGATTATGTTTGTCTAAAGTGCCAGAGTGAATTGTTCATTAGCATTTTTGAGAAATGCCCAAATGGATAACACCAACGAGAGGTGTTAAACTATTCCAGATTGTTGGTGAATTTTTGCTTCAGAAAAAAAAAACCCTAAGCTTTTTGGATGAGGGTACATGTTTCTTCCATTCTTACAGGTACACTCAAAAGAAAATGTAGGAGCGATGGGTCTGGGGGAGCCTCAGATTCCCTGTGAGCTCATTTTCCTCTGTGTCCGTGCAGGGAGGGTGGATGAGGGAAAATAAACGCCCATTGACTTTGAATTCTGTTTCATGAAGTGTCATGTTTTTCTTCATTTAGACATTTTTACACAGGTAATGATGAGCAGAATTTTTTGCTTTACATTATTTGTGGTAAGTCTCTTAATTTGCTAAAGACTCATGTTGCCAGAATTGTATGTTATTAATAATGTGCAACACACAAAAATGTGCTTCCTTGATACATTCGGAAGGAAGAAAGGCCAACTATACAGTAGTATTAGAGTCACAAATTGGGATCTTATTTTGCTTCAAGATTCTTTGAAACATATAATTATGAGCGTAACTCTGCTTGTGAACTTGTCCTCATTAACTTAGTAATTAGCAAGATCTTGTTTGATCTTGGAATTCATTAGACATTGCAGCTGGAAGACTGCTTCAGTTTTAAGACATCAGAATCAACAATGAAGGGGATAATAAAAAAAAAAATCAATATCACTTTCCTGCTTATTACATTTTTTCCATGGCTGCACTGTGCCTAATTAAACAGCATTTCACAATAGAAATGTTTTTATTTTTAAGGTAATATTATTCCATGTATTATTAACAGGAAGGCAGAATAAACTTCAGTCTAAAAGGCTCTCACCAGTTAAGTAATAGGCAGGGTTGTAGAGCTAAGGTCCTGTCTCCATCGCTCACCATGCAGTGCTTCATGAATGACAAAAAGGTGGGAGTCAGAAGGTGGACTTCAGAGAGTGCCCCTCTACCCTTCAATCCTTGAAACATCCTCTCTGTATTCTAGAATTGTATTCGAAGCTCCACCACATGCAGTCAGGCTAGTCTCAGTTCTAGTCTAGTACTTGGCGAATAACTTTAAGTCCAAAATTCCTCTCATTAATGAATTGGGCTTGACAATTTCTGCCACTTCCAATGTTTGTCGCAAGTGTGAATTTTGCTCATTCAGAAATTAATTTTTCTCATTATGTTTCACAGTCAAAAACTTGCTCATTTTGTTTCTCAATTTCCGGCAATGTCACAGACTTCATGTACGCAAAGGCCAGATTTACAGTTAGCATCAAGTTTTGAATTAAAGCTACTGCGTACTTCATCCTGAGAGTTAGTTCTGCCCATCAAAATTAGGAGTTTCCTTTGTGAGTTCCCTGCCAGGAAGTGTTCAGTTATTTCTGACTAGAAAACATGTTACTTGCCAAAGCAATATTTTCCTCCCCTGCCCCTCCTTTTTCAGGTTTCCAGCTATTAAAAATCGATCCTAAAATTATCTCTCTCAAGCTGCTTCCATTCATTGACCATAAAAAAGTTCTTCTAATTTTTGTTTTTTTGAGTTGAAGTGTCACTCTGTTGCCCAGGCTGGAGTGCAGTGGCATGCTCACGGTCACGGCAGCCTCAACCTCCTGGGCTCAGGTGATCCTTCCTCCTCAGCCTTAAAAGTAGCTAGAACTACAGGTGCACGCCACCACACCTGGCTAATTTTTATTTACTGTAGAGATGAGGTCTCACCAAGTTGCCCAGGCTTGTCTCGAACCCATGGGCTTAGGCAATCTTCTCACCTCAGCCTGCCAAAGTGCTGGTATTATAGGCGTGAGCCACTGTTCCCAGCCGTTTTTTCTTTTTTCTTTCTTTTTTTCTTGAGTTGAATCTCACTCTGTCATCCAGGCTGGAGTGCAGTGGCACGCTCACAGCCACCGCAGCCTCAACCTGCTGGCCTCAGGAGATCCTTCCACCTCAGTCTTCCAAGTAGCTGAAACTACAGGCCTGAGCCACCATGCCTGGCTAATTTGTTGATTTATTGTAGAGATGAGGTCTCATCAAGTTACCCAGGCAATCCTCTCACCTCGGCCTCCCAAAGTGCTAGGATTATATGTGTGAGCCACTGCGCACGGCTCCTAATATTTAATGATATAAGTTATGCTATCTGATGAATACTATTCTGCAGACTCAGTCTGCTGGGTTGCATGACATGACTTTCAGTTTTTTGGAATTCTGGCTGCTTCCTCCTGAGCCAGTTCTGCCTGTCAGTACCTTCTTCAGATGTGATGGCAATACTCAGCATAGCGTTTTACCCAGGGGTTGACCAGTTTATAAAGGAAGTTACTATCATCTCCCTAGTTCTGAACATCATGTATCTATTAATAGAGTCGGATTGCATTTGTTCTAAGGAATATCTTAGCCAGAACTGCCCCAGGAAACAGACTCTGAGATAAGAGCTTGTATGCAGATAAGAGCTTGTGTGCAGATGGTGTACTCGGAAAATAGAACCAGAAAATGGGAATAAGGAATAAAAAAAGAGAATAAAGGGAAGAAAATACAAGTGTACAGGAAAAATAAATCGCATTTCTCTATCTTTCTACATTGTTTGGCTGGTCTACAATTAAGCTGGCATCAGGCAGATTAAAAGGAAAAAAACAAAAAAATATGAAACTCGGAGAAGTGGCCAAATGATTGAGGCTTACATATCACCCTGAGCTACAGAAAGCAATAGGAGTTTGGGGCTTCTGTGGAGTGAAGGAAGAGTGTGGAGAGGAAACAGAGAATGAATTAAGGTTGCCTGGTTATGTAGATACAAATCTCTCAAGCTGGGTGAGGTGGCTCACGCCTGTAATCTCAGCACTTTGGGAGGCTGAGGAGGGAGGATGGCTGGAGATCAGGAGTTCAAGACCAGCCTGGGCAAAATAGGAAGACCCTGTCTCTAATTTAAAAACAGAAAACAAAAGAAAAAAATCTCTCAGATGGTAAAAGTTACCTTGGATCCGCTCTCTTCCTGGCACAGATCTCTTTACTAACAAACTTTTCCTTTATAGATGTAAATTTCTCATACAAAAGGGAAACTTTTCAGAGCCCCTCCTGTGTCTTCAGTTTCTCCAAATAACTAGTTCAAAATAATCAATGTGCCAAAGAGGTTTGTTTTGGAGTAGCATATTCTGATCTCCTATAGTCATATTTTTGGGTAGTATGTCTTGAGTCCAACACGAGAATATCCTGTTTAGTTGGTCACCACTGTGGGTCCTTAGGGTTCTGTCCCACCAGAATCCTCTGAAGAGACGTATAGAATGTGGCTCAAAACCATTTGTCAGGGAATGAAAGAGGAGCATAAGTATCCATTGTTTCCCATACTTCATTGACCCAGGGCTAGCCATGAGGTGTCAAGTGAGGGCGCCCTTCCAAATCTGTGCATGTGCAAAACCAATTCTGGCATCACAGACACCTTGGTGCAAAATACGAGACATGAGGGGTGTAGGGTGTCTAAGTGTGAAGTTGCTTACTAATAACAACGACTTTAGGAAAAAGTTGACTGAGAGGATGTGAGGAGGGACACATGACGTCAACCTCAGGTAACTGAATCCCAAGGACAAGTCATGTTGAGCTTGTAGCCTACTAACCCTGTAAGCCCTTTATTTATGTTCTACTTGGTTTATTGTTGCTCTTGCCTGAAGTTTCAAAAGTTATAGAATCACAAATATTTTGGAGATAGACTTGTCTTTTGAGATTATTTTAGACTTGAAGAAACAAGTAACAGACTGGGAAAGCAGCTCCCTGAGATCACAAATCTGTTCTAAGTAACTCCTTTGATTTTCTAATCCACTTTGTGGAGATCTTTTGAAATTTCACATTTGAGAAACATTTCTTAGGTCTCTGGGACATACAGGAGAATTTAAAGGGATTTGAATTTCATAAATTGTATCAGGAACTTCCTTAGAGCGCTATTGTGCCCAGTCACGTCGATTGTCATTTAGTTCACTGAAATTCACATTTGTGTTGGAATTTCTTACCGGGAGATACAGCCATTGTCTTGATTCTGCTTTTCTTAGTCTGGCAAAAAATGCCTAATAAAAGTGTATTTTATGTTTTTTTTTTCATTGTTGTCAATTTGAAATCTAGCTGTCTAAATAACATGTTCAGAATAGGTATGTCAGAAGCAGAGGTCACATGGGAGTGACAAGGGGGTAGGGGGCCTAGAACCAACCCACCTGGATGCATTCTAGTGTGGCTCAGGGACCACGTACCTGGAGTAAGTTACCATGTCCCTCCCTGCCCCATTTTCCTCATCTGTAAAATGGAACAATTACAAGCTCCCATCCCATAGGGACTATTATGATGCTTCAATAAGTTAATATTTGTAAGTTCTTTAGAATAGTGCCCAATACATAATAAGTTTTGTTAAGTAAAATAGCTAAAAATTCTTAAAATTGGCGTCTTTAGGAGAAGGCTTTTTTTTTAATACTAGAAAAGCTACTTTTTTCATTCAAAATGATCTCAACTTTTCTCTCTCCGATGTGGAAAAGGTTGGACACTTTTGTGGTTGTGTATGTATATATATACCTATATGAATATATGTGTATATGTATATATATGTTTAGTTTGTACTATGTATTATATATTATAATGTATACTCTATTTTAGTTTCACTTCTGGTACCACTAACCTTCTCTTTCAATATTAAGTATAGTCAGGATATTTTCCCTACCAGGCCCTGAGTTTTGAAAATATTGCCTGCCTATAATTTTTCACATAGATTTTAATAGCAATTAACAATTTTAACAAACTAACAAATGAAAAACAACAACAAAAATGAATCTAGCCGGGCTCGGTGGCTCAGCCTGTAATCCCTCGCTTGGGGAGGCTGAGGTGAGCGGATTGCCTGAGCCCGCGGGTTCAAGACCCGCCTGGGCAACTTGGTGAGACCTCATCTCTACAATAAATCAAAAATTAGTCGGGCGTGGTAGCACGCACCTGTAGTTCCAGCTACTTGGAAGGCTGAGGCAGAAGGATCGCCGGAGCCCAGCAGGTCGAGGCTGGGTGGCCGGGAGCGGCCACTGCACTCCAGTCTGGGTGACAGAGT
>CAUYQG010157568.1:0-23653 GCA_963574415.1 Tarsius wallacei | reverse complement strand
CATTTGACTCTCTACTTTTTTTTTCTTTTGAGACCGTCTTACTCTGTCGTCCAGGCTGGAGTACAGTGGCATGGCTCACGGCCACCACAGCCTTGACCTGCTGGGCTCAGGTGATCCTTCTGCCTCAGCTTTCCAAGTAGCTGGAACCACAGACTGGCTAATTTTTCAATTTTTAAAAAAATTTTAAAAATTTATTGTAGAGACAAGGTCTCACCATGTTGCCCAGATTGGTCTCGAACTCCTGAGTTCAGGCAATCCCCTCACCTCCACTTCCCAAAGTGAGCCACCACACCCAGTATAGACTCTCTACTTCTGTAAGATCAATTTTTTGGATTCCACAGTTGAATGAAATCAGGTGGTATTTGTCTTTCTGTGCTTGGCTAATTTCACTTAACCTTTTGTCCTCCAAGTTTATCCACGTTGCCACAAATGACAGAATTTTAGTCTTTTTTGTACCTGAATAGTATTCCATTGTGGTATGGATGCCACCTTTTCTTTACCCATACATCTGTGGATGGATGCATGTTGATTTCATTTCTTAGCTATTATGAATGGTGCTGTAATAAACATGGGAGTACAGATTTGCCTTTGACACATTGATTTCAATTGCTTTGTATACATACTTAGTAGTGGAATTGCTGGATCATGTGGAAGTTTGATTTTTAATTGTTTGAGGAACTTTCTTACTGTTTTCAAAAATGTCTGTACTGATTTATATTTTTACCAATGATGTATTAGAATTTCTCTTTCTCCACAACCTTGCCAGAATTTGTTATTTTTTGTGTTTTTTTTAATTAACTTTTCTAACATTAACCTCAATGTGGTTTTGAAGTGCATTTCCATGATGATTAGTGATGTAGAAAGTTTTTAAAAATATATCTGTGGGCAATTTGCATGTCTTGCTTTGATAAATGTCTATTCAGGTCTTTTACCCATTTTTAAGTTGGATTATTTGTTTTATTTTATGAGTTATTTGAATTCCTTCTGTATTCTGGATAGCAACTCCTTGTCAGATGCATAGTTTGCAAATATTTTCTAAGCTGGGCCCAGTGGCTCAAGCCTATAATCCCAGCACTTTGAGAGACTGAGGTGAGAGGATTGCCTTAGCCCACAGGTTCAAGACCAGTTTGGGCAACTTGGTGAGACCTCATCTCTACAATAAATAAAAAATTAGCTGGGTGTGGTGGTTCATGCCTGTAGTTCCAGCTACTTGGAAGGCTGAGGCAGAAGGATCACCTCTGTCCAGCAGGTCAAGGCTGCGGTGGCTATGAGTCTGCCACTGCACTCCAGCCTGGGCGACAGAATGATACTCCAACTCAAAAAAAAAAAAAAAAAAATTGTTGCCACTCCGTAGGTTGTTTTTCCACTTTGCTATTTCCTTTGCTGTACAGAAGTTTTTTAGTTTGATGTAATCCTGCTTGTCTGTTTTTACTTTTGATGCCTGTACTTTTGAGATCCTGTCAAAAAAAAGTTCCTTTTATCTGGAAAATGGAAATAATAGAAATTTAATTTAAAAACAAATTTAAATTTATTTGCTCACATCAAAGTCACGAAGTGCTTTGCCAGTGTTTTCTTCTAGTAGCTTCATAGTTTTAGGTCTTACATTTAAGTATTTGATGCATTTCGAGTTGATTTTTGTATAAGGTGAGAGATAAGGGTCTAGTCTCATTTTGTATATGGCTATCCAGTTTTTCCAGCGCTATTTATCAAAGAGACTGTCTTCCCCAATATGTGTTCTTGACACCTTTGTCAAAGTCAGTTAGATATAAACATATCCATTTTCTCTGGGTACTCTATTTTGTTCCATTGATCTCTATGTCTGTTTTTATGCCACTGTCATGCCATTTTGGTTAGTATAGCTTTGTAATATATTTTGAAGTCAGGTAGAGTAATGTCTCCACCTTTATTCTTTTTGCTCATGACTGGGGATATTAGAGTCTTTTGTGGTTCTATATAAATTTTAGAATTTTCTTCTATTCCTTTGAAAGAACGTCATTGATATTTTGATAAAGATTGCATTGAATCTATAGATCTCTTTGGGCAGTATGGACATTTTCTCAATATTAATTCTTTCAATTCATAAACAGAAGATATATTTTCATTTATTTGTGTCTTCTTGTTCGATTTCTGGTGTTTTTATTTTTATCTTTATTTTTTTGAGTTGAAGTATCACTGGAGTGCAGTGGCACGCTTAAGGCCACCACAGCTTGTTGGAAGGCTGAGGCAGAAGGATCGCCTGAACCCAGCAGGTTGAGGCTGTGGTGGCCGTGAGTGTGCCACTGCACTCCAGTGATACTCCAACTCAAAAAAATAAAAATTAAAACCCCAGATTGGAAATGGGATTGCCCATGGGACAGGGCTGAACAGGGTTTCCTGTTGCGGTTCCCAGACTAGCTGGAAGATTGACTGACCACCTCCAATTTTCTTCTGCCACCTCAGAATCTGTTGTTTTAGTAAAATTGTCTGTTGTATTTTGCTGGTGTGGGAGAGGGAATGGTACAGTCTAAAATGAGCATTCCTCTTATCTGTAACAGCTTCTTTTGATTCTGTATGCACAGGGGATTTCTCTAATTATCACCTAAGTTCTGGTGAATTCAGGTTGACATTCTTGTCTTTGAGTAGTTTCTCATTCTACTTATGTGAAGAAAATGATGCTGGGGGATCTTCTATTCTATCATTTTGCTGATGTCTCCTGTCTGCAATTTTCATTTTGAAAATGATTTTCTAAATTTTCCCCTATGGTAGTCTTCCTGCAAGATAATCCTCCATGTTCTTTTTCTCCTGAAATATTTGTTCCTGCATAGTCCACTTTCATACTGAATAGTGCAGATCTATGTAACTGCACTGTTGAGAAAATAATGGTATATGACTACAGAGTCTAAACCATAAAAGACATCACAGCTTCCACCTTGCTTTCTTTGGGCTCTCTGGTTCTAGAGAAATCCAGTTGCCGTATTGTAAGAATTCTCAAGCAGCCCTGGAAAAGGCCTGCATGAAATGGAGCTAAACCACCAACAGCCAGTACCAACTTACTGACCAGGTGCATGAGCCCCTGTTCAAAGCAGATGATTCAGTTCTAGTCGTGCCTCTAAATAATGCATTTTCAGCTACCATCCTGGCTGCTTCATAAGGGCCCCTGATCTAGAGCTGCTCAACTTAAGCTGCTTTCAAATTCTGATCCATAGAAACTGTTAAATTAACGATTATTGCTTTTGGCTTCTAAGTTTTGGGGTATTTTGTTATGTAGCGATAGATTACTAATACATTCTCCATAAATTATTCCAACTGATACTTTCAATAACAGTGTATAATAGTGCCTTATACCCTATACCTAGCCTCTCTAATGCAGTATGATGTCATTATTTTTGTGTGTGCCAATGAAATAGATAGATAACACCATGACATTGTCGGGGGAATTGCCTGCTCTTCTTAGTGCAATTGAGCATATTTTCATATTCTTAAAATTATTTAATTTAATGCAACCTATCTGCTCATATATTTTACTAATGTTTTAATTATTTTCTTATTTGTTGTTAGGAACTCATGATATATTGAAAAAACTAGCATTTTGTGTCTGATATGAATTTCAAATGTTTTCCTCTCCTTTGGTTTTGTTTATGTGTTGTGTTTTTTTATTTTTAATAAAGGCATTGTAAAACAATTTTTGTAGTCAAACTTTTTTTTTTTTTAACAGTTTCTGGGATTTATGTCATATTTTAAAAACTTACATCTATTTTTTTTTTTTTTGAGTTGGAGTCTCATTCTGTTGCCCAGACTGGAAGGCAGTGGCATACTCCCAGCCATCACAGCCTTGACCTGCTGGGCTCAGGTGATCCTTCCACCTCAGCCTTCTTAGAACTACAGGCACGTACTATCGCACCTGGCTAATTTTTTTGATTTATTGTAGAGATGAAGTCTCTTCAAGTTGTCCAGGCAAGTCTCAAATCCATGGGTTCAGGCAATCTTCTCACCTTGGCCTCCCACAGTACTGGGATTATAGGTGTGAGACACTGTGCCTGGCATAAAAAGTCACAGCCAGGTGTGGTGGCTCACGCTTATAATCCCAGCACTTTGGGAGGCCAAGGTGAGAGGACGGCCTGAGTTCACGGGTTCAAGATAGCCTGGACAACTTGGCGAGACCTCATCTCTACAATAAATCAAAAAATTAACCAGGTGCAGAGGCACATGCCTGTAGTTCCAGCTACTTGAAAGGTTGAGGTGGAAGGATCACCTGAGCCCAGCAGGTCATGGTGGCGATGGCCATGCGCGTGCCATTGCACTCCATCCTGGGTCACAGTATGAGACTCCAACTCAAACAAACAAACAAAAAAACTCACTCACTTCTTAGATGACATAAAAAATTCTACTACAGGTCTTCTAGTACTTTTGAGTTTTCTTTGCTACACTTAAATATTTAATTCATGTGACGTTAGTTTTGCTTTAAGGCTTAAGGTGAGGATTCTGCTTAATTTTATCTTGTTTCAGATGCTTATTCAGCTGTTAAAATGACAGTAATTATGAGCTAATATTTTCTCTAATTGAAAGTGTTTCTTTTATACTAAATTGCATCTGTATTTGGTCAATTTCTGACCCTTCTAATATATTCAATTGATTAAAATCTCTATGCTATGCTAGCATCTCATTTCATTATTTTTATGATATATTAATTTTCAAAATTATTCTGACTCTACAAACTCACTCATTCAATATTTATTAAGTGCTTCATGTATGCCAGATGTTATTCTAACTGTTTAGTTTGCTAATATTTTATTTAGAGCTTTTGAATCAATACTTATGTATAAAATTGTTGTGTGGTATTTTGCTTTTGGGAGAGATTTTTAACAATGTTATACTCACTCATTAAAGAGATTTGAACTTTTGTTATTCTTCTATACTCAAGAATTTTTTTTTGAGTTGTAGTCTCACTGTGTCGCCCCGGCTGGAGGGCAGTGGCATGCTCATGGCCACCGCAGCCTCAACCTGCTGGGTTCAGGCAATCCTTCTGCATCAGCCTTCCAAGTAGCTGGAACCACAGGCATCTGCCACCATGCCCAGCTAATTTTTTGATTTATTGTAGAGACGAGGTTTCGCCGAGTTGCCCAGGCTGGTCTCAAACCGCTGGGCTTAGGTAATTCCCTTGCCTCGGTCTCTCAAAGTTCTGGGATTACAGGCTTGAGCCATTGCACCCGGCCCTCAAGAATATTTTTACATTGTGTTTTATTTACCTGTTTCTAGGACTTTTTTTTCTTTTTACAATTCACTTTACAAATAATCTAAATATTAATATAGTTCTTTATTGGGGATGGGGAGAATCATTCTTCGACATCTTTGTTACTTCTTTGGCAATTGATGTAGTTAGATTTTCTATATCTTCTGGTGTTCACTTTTGGTAGTCTATATGTTTCTAGATAGCCATCCATTTTATCCAAGTTCTCAACTTTATTCAATTTAAATGAATTTAACAAGATAATTTCATATATTATTGGATTTTCTTTTATTTTCTTCTATATGTGTGTTACCCTCTTTGAGTTAATGCTTTCGTCTGTTTTCTCACCTTCTTGGTTTACTGTGAATCTTAGAGGTAAAAATCTTAACATGTTACAGTTAAGTATTTTTTTGTAGGTTTCTCCCAATTTTTTTTCATTTGTTTGTTTTTGTTAGTCTTTTTTGGGGAGGTGGTTGGAGTCTCACTCTGTTGCCCAGGCTGGAATGCAGTGGCATGCTCATGGACACAACAACCTCCACCTGCTGGACTCAGGTGATACTTCTGCTTCAGCCTTCCAAGCAGCTAGAACTACAGTCACGCACCACCACGCCCAGCTATATATTTTTTTAATTGTAGAGCCGAGGTGTCGCCAAGTTGCCCAGGCTGGTCTCAGATCCCTGAACTTAAGCAATCCTCTCTCCTCTGCCTCCCAAAGTGCTGAGATTACAGGTGTGAGCCACTGTGCCTGACTAACGTTCCCTTTCTAAAATGACTTATCCATGCTTTTCCATTCATTCTTGCCTTCCCAATTTATTTAGACTTCTACCCAGTGAAGTACAGGAAAATTCTCACAGTCTGCCCACTTTCCCTTCTCCTTTATTGCAAACAATTATGTTTAGGTTTTACGCTTCAAAATGAGACACTAACAGAAAAACTTACGCTACCAGCAATGTCAGGGACATACAGCTGGGGGCATCCTTTCTCCACGGTTTCCTACGTGTGTTTGACCTGTGCTACTTTTGTTGACAATAGAGTTTACATCTCTTTTATCTTCTAGAATTTTGGGGGGGAGGGGTGCGCTGTGATTTCTGGAAGAAGAATGGGCAAGTACTACATTTGTTTGAACTTTTGACAACTGCAATTTCTATAGCACACCATGAAATCTTGGCCTTGAAAATTGGACAGGATTTTGGATAGTAAAAGAAATGCATTAAGGGGTAAGGGTACAGTGGTAACCACCTGAGCCCAGCAGGTCCAGGCTGACACTGTAAAAGCAGGCAAGACAGTGTATGCACATATTTAGCAACCTATGACTGAGTATTGAAAATGAGTCTGGCATTATGCTAGACAAAGGGAGCAGAGGGATTCTGTCTTCAAATATCTGTTCTCAAGGAGGTGATTGTGGGGGGGAACAGCAATTAGTGTTCCAAGCACAGAGTGTTTACAGAGATCCAGTTAGACTGAGGCCAAGTTCTGGCTAAATTTCAAAGTTACTCATTAACAAACACGTAATTCAGTAACAAAGCAGGCATGCTGGGGTGAGGGCAGCCGGGCGGTCATTATAGGTTTTTGAGTAAGTACTTTGGGGATAAACTTCCTAAAAGAGGCATAATTGTCTTTAACAGACGCTTCTTTTATCTGTTAAAGTGTGAATGCACAACTCATGATTTTCTTTGTCCAAAGCATAGAATATCCCTTATTCTTGTGTAATTCAAATTTAATAAGTAATTAACACAATTCTGATAGGTTTTAGTAAAGTTTATGGCCACTTTCTTCAAGACAGAACTGAAAGAGGAAAGGGACCTTTCCTCTCTGCTGTTGGGAGAAATTATTTACCTTATGTAAGCAATTATAATGAAACACAGATGAATATTTCAGGAGGTTTTTTTCTTTTTAACTTCACAGGATATCATCACTTTGGGCATATCATCACTTTATCAAGAATTATCATATAAGAACAGATTTTTTTTCTTTTTTGAGTCGGAGTCTCACTCTGTTGCCCAGGCTAGAGTGCAGTGGCATGTTGCTCATGACCACCGCAGCCTCGACCTGCTGAGCTCAGGCAATTCTTCCAAGTAGCTGGAACTATAGGCAGGCACCACCATGCCCAGCTAATTTTTATTTATTTATTTATTTATTTATTTATTTATTTATCTATTTTAGAAATGTGGTCTTGTCAAGTTGCCCAGGCTGGTCTTGAACCCATGGGTTCAGGTAATCCTCTCACCTCGGCCTCCCAAAATGCTGGGATTGTAGGCGTGAGCCACGGCACCTGGCCCAAGAACGGATTATTAAATAACAGTTCATCCATAGAGTTTCTTTTATTCCCTTACAATATATATTTTTCAAAGAAAAAGCAGCAAAATTAGAAACAAAATTCCAGTTTTTATCATTCTCTTTTTTTGCCATGTGGAATTCAACCCAATCTGTGTGTTTCTTTTTTCTCACTTAATTCCCATAGCAGAGTGTAATGGTGATTGCAGGGGCAGGAAGAAATGGGGGGATTGTTGGCTAAAGGGTAAAAACTCATCGGGAATGGTGGTTTACACCTATAATCCCAGTGCTTTGGGAGGCCGAGACAAGAGGATTGCTTGCTACCAGGAGTTCAAGGCTCCAGTGAGCAATGAACATGCCCCTGTCCTTCATTGTGGGTGACAGAGCCAGACCCTGGATCAAAAAAAAAAAAAAAAAAAAGATATGAACTTTCAGTTATAAGATAAATAAGTTCTACAGATCTAAATTTTTAGCATTGTGACTATATTTAATATGTGCATTGTATACCTAAAATTGGCTAAGAGAGTAGATCCTAAGTAGATTCTCACCAAAAAAAAAAAAAAGGTAACTATGTAAGATGTTGAATTTACTAATTACTTTATTATGATAATCATTTCACAATGTATAGATATATCACATTATCATGTTGTGCTCTTTAAATATATTCAACTTGGTCCATTATATCTCAATAAAGGTGACATATACTCATGTCTGTCATATTTAAGAGGGATAACATCTATAATTATTTTCAATATTAATATATATTAGCCCATGCATTGCCATTTTTGTACAACAAATCTTTGGTTAATATCATATTTTTTAGAGCTATCCTTGTAATTATTTCATCCAGTGTTGTGTTTTTAGTATATTATTAAAAGAATTCTTGGTTCCATATTATAATTAATATTACCATTAGCCCTTTACAGAAAGCCTTGGAACAAAAGGCACAGGGAACAGGGCACAGGAGGGTTTTATTCAATGTTTCCTGCTGTTCATTTAACAGATTACTTAGCATTCATCAAGTCATGTATATGGAGCATTGTCCCAGTCTCCTCCCCTCATTACACTGTGGTGTCTGATGTATGTACCATCCCTTGCCAATTATATGCTCTCCAAAGGGCATCCTGAAACTTGTCTCGAGACTTCAGTACATGGCATTAAACTCAGGTTCAATTATTAACTTGGTCCCTCCATAAGCCTGTAATATTATCAAGCCACAATCTGATATCTACGCACTTCAGCCACTAAATAATTTCTTCCATTTTGCAAGCAATAATATTCTCATAAATGTCTGAAATCCACTGTGGATGCTTTGCAGAAAACATATTTGAATAGCCCCAATAATTTAGGCAGGTATTCCAAGGGTACCTCTCTAAGCTGGCAAATACTATTTGGAATCTATCTGAGATCCATCTTCTATATTTTTTATTTATTTTATTTTTTGATTTGGAGTCTCACTCTGTCACCCAGGCCGGGGTGCAGTGGCATGCTCACGGCCACCACAGCCTCAACCTGCTGGGCTCAGGTGATCCTTCCGCCTCAGCCTTTCAAGCAGCTGGAACTACAGGCATGTGCCACCTCTTCTGGCTAATTTTGTTTATTTATTGTAGAGTCAAGGTCTTGCCATGTTGCCCAGGCTGGTCTCAAACCCCCAGGCTCAGGCAATCTTCTCGCTTCAGCCTCCCAAAGTGCTGGGATTACAGGTGTGAGTCACCATGCCCAGCTTTCATTTTTTATTATTTTTAATCAGGTAGAATTTACATACAAGACACTTCACTACTAAGGGTACGATTTGATGAAGTTGACAATATTCATGATATAAAACTTTTGTGTTACACCAAACTGTTCCCTGTGCCCCGTTGCTGACCATTTCTTCCATTCACCACAGTGTCATTGAGAGGAGACAACTGGAGCAATACTCCATACACATCTTGACGAAAGTTAAGTATTCTGTTAGACAAGCAGACAGGAAACATTGAATAAAACCCCGCTTTGCCCTGTCCCCTCTGCTAGCACCAACTGATCTTTTTTATCTCATGATGGACTTCCATTTTCTGGATGTTTAATAGACATTCAACAATTCAGTATATATAGTCTTCTTTGTATGACTTCTTTCATTTAGCGCAATGGTTTTGAAACTCATTCATGCTTTTGCAATATCAGTAGTTTGTCCTTTTTTACTGCAAAGTATTGAGTTGTGTAAATATGCAAAAATTTGTTTATCTATCTACCAATTGATGGACATTTCAGGTGTTTTCAATTTGTGGCTATAACTAATAAAGCTGCTATTAACATATGAATGCTCTTTATATGAATGAAAGTCTTAATTTCTTTTGTGTAACTATCTCATAATGGGATTGGTGGGTCCTATGGTAAGTGTATATTTACATATAAAATTGCCACACTTTTTCCAATGTGGTCATACTACTTTATATTTCTACTGACAGTGTTCAAGAGTTCCAGTTGCAATACATCTTTGTCAATATTCTGTATTGTCAGTCTTTTTAATAGTAGCCATTTTGGTCAGTGTAGAGTGCTATATAATTGTTATAATTTGCATTTCTCTGTTGACTAATGATGTTGAGCAACTTTCCCATGCTTGTTTGCTATTCATGGTTTTTCCTTTGGCAAAATATGTATTCCAATCTTTCATTCACTTTTTTTTTTTTGAGTTAGAGTCTCACTTTGTCACCCAGACTGGAGTGCAGTGGCACGCTCCTGGCCACCATAGCCTCGACCTACTGGGCTCCGGTGATCCTTCCACCTCAGCCTTCCAAGTAGCCGGAACTACAGGCGCGCGCTACCACACTCGGCTAATTTTTGATTTATGGTAGAGACGAGATCTTGCCAAGTTGCCCAGGCGGGTCTCGAACCCGTGGGCTCAGGCAATCCACTCTCCTCGGCCTCCCAAAGGGCTGTGATTACAGGCTGAGCCACCGAGCCGGCCTTTATTCACTTTTAATTTTATTTCTGATTATACAGTTGTAAGTATTCTCTATACAGTCTACAAAATAGCCATTTATTCGATGTACATTTATGCATTTTCTTGGGGAAGAATACCATGGAAGTGAATTTCCCTTCTCATTGCATCCTATCAGGGGAGCATGATACCAACATACATGATCACTGGTGAGCTTATGCTTGATCATTTGTTTGAAGTTCTTTCTGCCAAGTTTCTCCACTCTTGAGTTTGTTTTTCCCTTGACACTGTTATTTGCAAGTGAGCTAATACATTCCATAATCAAGAGAAGAAGAACTGAGCTCTACTTTCTGGAGGGGAACATATCAAAACTTTTGTGTATATATGTTGAAATTATCATGCCAATACATATTTGAGGGCAGACACTTTGGGACCTGCAAGTATCTTGTTTCTCCTTAAAGTCTTGTCCACTAATTTTAACATTCATCGGTGAATATTGTCTGCAGTAATTATTGCCATTGGAGTCTACTGATGATTTTTATTTCTCCCATTTTATCTATATTTAATATTTCAAATTCATCTTTAGGGAAGATTTATCTGTTATTGTCTATTTATTTAATTTTATATATTGGAAATGTTTTTTTTTTCCCTGATAAAGATCACATAGCAAATATTTTAGGCTCTGAAAATTGGATTTTGGAGGAAAATCAGAAGTACTTATTACTCTATTAACGTGTTCTGAGACCTTGTTCCAGATATTTGTGATGTTGATATCTATTAGTCTACCATTAATTGTATACATGTGAAAGAGCACTTTAGTATAAGATATACATACATATATATTTAAATTGAGAGATATTTGAGCACTACCTTCTGGATACATTTTAATAGATGGAGGATAGAATATACTTTTGTGTGAATTTGCTGGTATTTGAACATTTGATAATTGGGAAATATTGTTTCTTAGTGGAAAAACAATCTCTTAAAACTTGAGCCAAACTTAGAGGTTGGTTCTTATATTTTACATATGGTAAAACTGAAAATTTGAGAACTTAAGTAAATTGTACAAGGTCAAGTGTGTAGCTGGGCCCAGATTCTAGACTCTAGTATTAGAGCATTTTTTCTTCCATTTCCCTTTGTGGCCACATATTTTTTAAAAAACGAGTGTGTTCGATGAAAAAAGTAGGCATAAACTATTCTTTAAAAAGTTTTGCAACTAAAATGATTTAAAACTGATCATTAGAGAGAATATTGGATATAGGAAATTCTTGTCTATTTGGTTTTTATGGCTGTTCACTGCTAGGAAAAGTGGCATACAATAAAATAAGTTCACAGAAATAAAACCACTGCTCAGGCCACTATTTGTTTTGGCAATTGTCAGGAAAGATGAATTAATCCGTGTAAATTCTCTAGAGGTGGCATGATGTGTAAGACTAATAAACACTGTACCTGACAATTCCCTTGGCGAGTGAGAGAATAACCTCGAAGAAGAATCAGAATTAACAAGAAATGAGACCAATCTTTCACGGCATGACGAAGGTTAGAAAGATAAAGCTACAGGACTCCAAAAGCCATGAAATTACTTCTAAAGGCGATAATCAATTTAGTGAGAAACACTGGAAAACTACAATTCAAAAAAAACCAAAACAAAACAAAAAAACAACAACAGGAATGGTGAGCCCTGGAGGTCACAACCATCGGAAAAGTGGCAGGTAAATCCTGATGGCCTCTCCTTGCTCCTCAGCTAAAATTGATTCATGCTGAATCCTGAGCCTGAAAAACTGTTTCCAGAGGACAAAATGTTTATATGTACTAAGAATTATCTTTCCTTCACTCGCTTTTTACAGACAAAGAAGGAAAGACTGAAGAGGGAGAAAAGGGGGAGAAAGGAAAATTCTTCCATTGTCTGTTTTCTTCCTCGATTATTTCTTTTCTCGACTCATTGATTGAAAACCTGCCAGTGAAATAGATTAGTTGAGCATTCTTGTGGTTCTCACAATAATACAATTGTGGAAGTCATCACAAATAATGATTTTCTTGATCATTTCAAGTCTTTTCTAAATAGTATACATTGCTCTGTGCCTGTTAATCTACATTGATTCTCTTCTTACATTCAATTACCAACTGGATATTTTCTATCTATAATTATTTAACAAGCTTGCATTTCGTTATCACCTGTGGATATCAAGGTAGAAGATAGTCTCAGTACTCAAGTAAAACACTGATGTCTGGTTGAGTTTTTCCTTACTTCATTTGAGAGCATAATTTTCTGTGTGAGATAAAACAACTCTGGACATTGGCTAAGAAAGAACGACTCTGGACATTGACTAGGAAAATGTGGCCAAATTAAAATTATTATTTTCCATATTTTAAAAGGCTTATAAAATGAACACATATTTTCTTTGATAATCACAATAATACTAAACATTTAAAAAAAATTTAAAAACATCAAAACAAATTTAGGTAATAAAAATCAAAGTGTGACTATATTTTTGTCTCTTGAATTTTACTTACACTTTAATCGAATATTAAATATGAGTTTTTAAAAGATTGATGGATCTTTTATACTTTTCTCAAGCCCTTACTTCTGAGTCTCACTACCCTCAGATGAATGTCTTCAACTAATTTAACTGCTTCTTTTAGTACTTTAGTTCATATTTCTAAGTAAAACATATGTGTGGATATATCTTGATTTTCATTTATAGATTGTATCTGTTGAATTTTTGGAAGATGAGGATAAGATTTTATTTCTTCTCCTTGGCTCCTCTTCTGACACACACACTTCCCCTGTTACTATACACATACTCACAATTGTTGGTTGAGTATTTAGTGTTTGCAGTGTTTATGAGTACCTTTTTTTTTTTTTTTTTTTTTTTTGAGGTGGAGTCTCACTTTGTCGCCCAGACTGGAGTGCAATGGCACGCTCATGGCCACCGCAACCTCGACCTACTGGGCTCAGGTGATCCTTCTGCTTCAGCCTTCCTAGTAGCTGGAACTACAAGCACACACCATCATGCCCATCTAATGTTTTTATTTATTGTAGAGATGAGGTCTCACCAAGCTGCCCAGGTTGGTCTCAAACCCGCGAGTTCAGGCAATCCTCTCACCCCGCCATCGCAAAGCGCTGGGATTATAGGCATGAGCCACCATGCCCAGCTGAGTACCTATATATTATTCATAGCAAAAGGATGGCTTTTCTAGCCACATAAACTATACCTTTGGCTTACCTTCTGGGGAAGAAATTGTGTTGACTTTTTCCCATTGGCAGTTTGGGATTTTCCCAATGATAACTTTCAAACATTTCCCCTTTCCCCTTAAGGCAATATATTTCACAGAGAAGTAGAGAGAAAAATAATTACCAAAGACTCTCTGGGGTGGAGTATTTAAAGGGGCATGGGTCATAATATACATTACACAACATTTTGAGTTCTCCAAAAGTTTTCCAGAGAAATTTGTTTCCATGTCTCTCTTCTTAGGTAACTGACAGCAAAGATCTCTCTACTGTTCCTCTCTTCTAATAACCTACATAATTCTCTGCACAGAGATCTTCTTCTAGTTCTCCTGCCCTGGGCTTCACTTCTATCCTTTCTTAGGTTACCTATTTCAATCCTTTCCAGGCTTCTCTACTTTTGCATCCTCAGAGATAAATTTTGTTATTTGTCACTTTAAAGCTTAAAACTCACTGTTATGTAGCATCATGTAAGCCATGTCTGCCCATGGCTTGAGTGAGTTTGGAATAGTTTTGTTATCAGTCAGGATATGCTAGCATATCCATGGTAGAGAATAGCCCCTAAATCTCAAGTGCTTCATATAAAGAAAATATTTTTTATTCATGGTACAGATCCAATGAAAGCTGGTAGGAGGGTGCGTACAAGGTTGATTCATGCTTCCGTGATCACAGCAATAGCAAGTTGGTTGACACATGTTATTGCCACTTAACACGTTATTGCCGCTCACATTTTATTAGAAAAAACAAGTTACATGTAGACACCAAACTTCAAGAGGGGCAGAGAGATATCACAATTACTCTAATTTGTGCCAGGAAGAACAAATGGAATATGTTTTAATAGTTCTAATAATGGCCTTTACTGTAATAGTGAGTCTAGGGACTCTCTATATTGCAAAAATATAAAAGAGAATATATATATACTTATATTATATATAGTATCTATTTTTAAGTTATATATTTATTTAAGTTATATATATTTATATTATATATAGTGTACATATATATATACATTTTTTTTTTTTTTTGGAAAGCAGGATATATTGAGAGGACAGAAAAACTCTCACAGTGGGAGGGGACCCAAAGGGGTTGCCCAAAAGAGAACATATTTTTAAATTATCTGTGAAAATACTTTTTCTTTCATTATATACATTTTGACAGTCTTTGGAAAATACGAGGGCCCCAATAAGTGTACCCCACTTCTGACTAACTCACCCACTGGATTCCATGTCAGCAAAACACAGGAAGATATAATTTCCCTTATCTTGAAACATCTTCAGCAAACATCCTTCTATGAGTTTACTTTTAAATTTGTTATTACATTAACTTAAAAATATTACACAATCTCTTTAAAATTTTCAAAGTGTGACATCCCAATTTTTGTGAAATAAAAATAAATCTAAGGCACAACCTTAATTATTACATGGATATTTGGTTTATTACTAAACTACATTTGCTTTAATTATTAAAATCTAAAGTAATAATTATTTAATGTTGAGAACATTGGAAACACTGAATATGAATTTGCCTCAGAGTAAAGTTCTAGTCAAAAGCTGAATACCAACCAATCTCATATATTAATTAAGAATATTAGGATACTGATCATCTAGGTCTTTACTCTCAGCACGATATATTTCTCATTCCAAATAACTATCATTTCAGGTCCAGTAAGCAAATAGACTCTCCATTCATGTCATGCAAGGCTCTGACGAGATGACAATGGAAACAAATGTCTCTCATTGCTCAACTAGCTTGGGTCCAGACTGGCAACCTGGATGTGAAAGGTTGTAGATTCTGTTATCAATCATTTGAGCTACTCACTCCGTGAACAGTAAGGAACTGACTAAGACAAGAGAGGAGAGAATTACTTGATTCAACTTATTAGCACATTACTTCATTCTGTTAGAAAGTACCATATTGTACAAAATATGGACAACTTAAAAAGCAACTTCTTTTTATTGTGACATACAGAACTATATGAAGAGGTTGTGCCAAATGTAACATTCTGCAAATTGCTATGAATTGTTAGTGAGAAAACTCATTTGCAGTTCCTAGGTATTTCTGCTTGTCTGTGACTGTCACACAATGGCAGTATGATGGATTGAGTCACCCCGAGCAGATCTCCTGTGAACACAGTCTCTGGCCTCTGTCGAATAACATTACAGACCTCACTTTAAAACTCACTGTTAACATACTTGGAGAATAAGTAATTTTACTTGTTGGTCTCATTTTTTATTTTTCTTTGCATTAAATACATAATAAAGGGTAAAGAATGAGTGCTAAGAATAGCTGACAGAGAAGTCAAGAGCTACAGTTTAAGATACTCATTACTTGATGAAGATAATTCATTTAAATCATTTCTCGGAGCAGAATATAACAAGACGAAGACAGAATGTAGCCTCTTAATTAGTTAGCATTACATATTCAATCGAAGTTTGAAATGCACTGTTGTGCTTTTCTCTGAGATAACTTGAACTTCTAAAAGCATTGTGATAGAATGTCTTTTCTAGAAGGAGTCCAAATAGTTTCAACTGTAATTTTATGTCAACTTGATCAACTGCTTACTTTGTGCCTTGTTTGTTTTAGAATATGGAGATAAACAAAATCAATTAAGTTACCTAGCATCATGTAGCTCATATTCTAGTAAGATGATAGACTGTGAATGGATAGGCAAACAAATAATAATAATGACAGTTTTAATAAGTATTATTTGAAAAAACCCAAGGCAAGATAAGTGAATGGGAGTAATCTGTTTTCTATTTTAATAGGTCATTAATAAAAGTCCTCCAGGGGAGATAACATAGAGCAGAAATCTGAATTTTAAAAACACAAGTCATGAGAATATTTAAGAAAAAATAGTTTCAGACAGAAAGGACAGCAAATTAAATTACCATAGCAGAGACTTTGCTTTGCATGTTCAAGAAGCATCAAGGAGATTAGTGTGACTGGAGGCAAATTAACAAGAGGAGGACAGGACAGGAGGAGGTAAGAGAGCCACGAGCCAGACTACAGAACTTCTAAGCTTCAAATGGTCCTAAAATATTTAACCTAATCAATGGGGTGAATGGTGGGGCCATTAATTTAGATAAGGAACACCAGAGGAGATGCAGATTTGAGCAGCAAGAAGATCAATCATCTATTTTGGACATGAAAAAAATTGTGAGAAAATGTCTATTAGATCCCAAAAATTGTTTTCTATGCTGCATAACAAGTCACCACCAAGTAAGTGACTTAAAACAACACAAATTTGGTATCTCAGGGTTTCTGTAGGGCTAAAATGTGGGCAGAACTTGGCTGAGTATTTGCAAGCCTACAGACAAGGTCTCACCCAGCTGGGGTCTCACCTGGAGGGCTGATGAAGAAAGGATCTGCTTCCAGGTTCACTTGAGTCATGGGCAGTCTTACATTCCTTGCAGAGTCGTGGTTTATGGAAGCTTGATTTTTTAAAGCCCGTGAGGAGAGCAAGACTCTACAGCACAACCCTAACCCTAACCTTAACCTTAACCCTAACCCTAACCCTAGCACATCAGCTAGCAAGATGGAGTCTCACATAATGTAACAACTACAGGACTGATGTCCCATCTTCTTCCCACATATTCACGTCCCAGGTTTCGATCTCACTTGGTTGGTGAGGGGAAACACAAGCTCGTGAAAAGCAGGATGTTAGGACCATAGTGGAAATGTAAAAGTCTGTAGACACCCAAGTGGATAAACTGAGCAGGCAGTTGAGTACACATTGCAGAAGAAATATTAGGGCTAAAGATAAAAAAGAAATTAAAGAAATTAAGGTACTGATATTTTTAAAGCCTTGGGTGTGGATAAAAATATAATCACTATAAACATGGAAATGGTAGATATTTTGTTCTAAAGGACACATAAAAATAATATTCCAGTCAGCTAGATTTAAAAAGAAAAAAGAGTTGCAGAAAATAATTCTAGGATCAGTTTTGCTACTTAATAGAGCAGATTTTGCTGCTTTTCCACCTCCACCATTCTTTACTAATTGCAGGCTGTTGTCAGATGCTTAAAGAGATCATCTCACTTTATCCCTGTAAAAAGCTGAGATAGATTATATTGTTGGGGTTTTTTTTAATTGAAGAGAAAACAGTGCTTAATGAAACAGCTGGTGAATGTGGCATGACTCTAAATCTATGGCTTAACCACATTCTTTATGTTCCCTCCCTTTGTGGCCAATGTGCGCGGGGCGTTGATCTCAAATTTCCATTTCTGATCATTGATGGGTGCTCTTTATGCTCCATGGTTATAGCATTCTTCTTGGTTTGTTTCCTCTTATCCTTCAACCAGATCATATTAATGTACTTTCAGTGTAGTTGTCAACATATGTCTTTGTAGGCCACTGTCACTTTAACATTGTGTAATCGACATAATATGTATTTTTTGAGTTGGGGGTCTCACTCAGCCACCCACTCTGCTGGAGTGCAGTGACAGGATCACAGCTCACCCCAACCTTGACCTCCTGGGCTTAGGCGATCCTTCTGTCTCAGGCTCACTAGCAGCTAAGACTACAGGAGTGTGTCGCCATGTCCAGCTAATTTTTTAATTTTCTGTAAAGACAAGGTCTTTCTATATTGCCTAGGCTGGTCCCAAACTCCTGGGCTCAAGCGATCTTTGTCCTCCCAAAGTGCTGGTATTACAGGCATGAGCCACCAAGCCTGGTGTAATAGATGTAATCTTTTACAAACTTTGCATTTCCACCAAAGTCTAAAATAGCTGAGGGATTTAAAAATAAATTAAGGTCATGCACAGAAAGGAGTCAGAAAAAATCTATTATTTTGAACCTAAAGAAAGATAAATACCAAGAGAAAAGAAGGAAGGTATTTTTGAGGCGAGAAAGAAGTAAAAATATTTTTTATTCTCACAATTATTACTTAAGTAAATTCTATTCTTATTCTAAGAATAAGCTAGGTATTATGGCTTAAAGAATGAATTTTCTTTCTTAAATATTGAAAAGATGACACAAATATGTTTCTTAATTAGAATGGAATGCTTTATATTAGAAATTTTAATTGATTTATTTTTTTATATTTAATTCCCAGTGTATAGTTGTAATTAATACATACTATATAATACATTCATTTACTGTGGTTCAAGTTATATGTAGAATGTGGTTTACTCTCTCTTTCACTGTAAGTGTTGCTATCCTTAACTCAATATTATCATTAAGATTTATTTTTATTACATATTCAACTCAAGGTATAAAAGAACACAGAAGATCATTTTTCTCCTTGAGAAACAGCCTAAGTTAATTATTCTAGTTTAAAAAACACTGAAATTTACATTACATTTTCCTCTGATTCAATTTTTCTGCATGAAAGAAAATACACATTTCACAGAATGTAAGAGCATAGTAAAATCTACTGAAGAAAAAATTGGTTTAAGCCTGTGGTTTCACCTTCAGATTTAGTATTATTTCTACATGGATATGACATGCTTACAGAACAGTTTCAGTTCAAGTGAGCTAGAATTAAGGTTATGGAAGATAAGTAAATTAATAACATCTCTAGTACCTGCAAGATTTGCATTCGTCTTTATTTTGGAGGCAGTATTTTTTTGTTTGTTTCTGTAGGCATATTCTCCCCTAGGTAAAAGTCATGTATGCTGTGTTACAGTATCTCCTAGGGTCACAGTAAATAAAACAAACTGGGTGGCTTATAACAACAGAAACTGGTAATCTCAAGTTCTAGAGGCCAACAGTCTGAGGTCAAGTTGTTAGCAAAGCCTCATTTCCTGAGGGTGATGGGGAAGGCACTTCTGGATGCCTTTCTCCTGAGCTCCTGGTACCCTCAGGCAATCCTTGGCATGTAGATGTACCACTATAAGCCTCTGTCTTCATATCACATTCTCCTTGTGTGTCTTTGTATTATCTTCCCTCTGTTCATGCCTGCCTCTTTACCCAAATTTCCTCCCTCTAACTAATGTATTTTAATTTAATTTTCTTGCTTTTATTATTATATTTAATTGACACACAATTGTATGTATTTATGGGTGTATTGTATACCTCATATATTTTGATACTAGTATGCAATGTGTAATGGCAAAATCAGGGTAATTAACATATCTACCTCCTCATACATTTATCATTTCTTTGAGTTGGGAACATTCAAAATCCACTCTTGTAGCTACTTGAAAATACACAATAAATTGTTGTTAATTATAGTCTCCCTGTAGTGTTCTAGGACACTAGAAATTATTCCTCCGATCGAGCTGTACTTTGTTAACCAACCTTTGGCTGTCCCTTCTTCGCCTCTACCCTTCCCTGCCTCTAATGACCACGATTCTTACTCTCTAATTCTGTCAACTTTTTTTAGCTTCTGTGTGTAAGTGAGAACATGAGGTATTCATTTTTTTGTGCCCGGCTTATTTCACTTAGCATTGTGTCCTCCAAGTTGGTCCATGTTGAAAGAATTTTATTCTTTTTTATGACTAAATAGTATTTCATTATATATATATGTGTGTGTGTGTATATATATATATCCTTTTCTTTATCCATTCCTCTGTTGATAGACCCTTAGGTTGATTCCATATCTTGTTACTGAGAATAGTGCTACAATAAAGTGCAGTTATCTTTTTGTATCTCTTTGACATACTGATCACCTTTCCTTTGGAAAAATACTCAGTAGTAGGATTGCTGGATCATATGGTAGTTCTATTTTTAATTTTGTGAAGAATCTCCATACTGTTTTTCATAATGGTTTTATTCATTTGCACTTCTACCAACAGTGTATAAAATTCCCCTTTTCTCCATATCATCACCAGCATTTGTTATCTTTGTCTTATCGGTAACAGCCACTTTAACTGAGGTGAGATGGTATCTCATTCTGATTTAATTTATTCCTTTTTTTTTTTAGCTAGTGTACATGAGATTGATTTCTTGGCTTAGTTTTCAGATAGTTTGTGTTGGTATATAGAAATGCTACTAATTTTTGTTTGTGGATTTTTTTTATCCTGCAATGTTACTGAATTCGTTGATTAGTTCTAAGAGTTTTGGTGAAGCTTTATAGGGTTTTCTATATATAAGATCATGTTACCTGCTAATAGGGAAAATTTGATTTCTTCTTTTCCATTTGGATGCCTTTTATTTCTTTCTCTTGCCTTGTTTCTCTGGTATACTTTCAGTACCATGTTGAATAAAAGTGGTGAAAGTGGGCATTTTTGCCTTGTTTCAGATCTTAGAGGTAAAGGTGTCAATTTTTTTTTTCCCATTCAGTTTGATGCTGGCTGTGAGTTTGTCATATATGGCCTTTATTGTGTTGAGGTTTGTTACTTCTGTACCTAATTTCTTGAGAATTTTTATCATGAAGGGATGTTGAATTTCATCAAATGCTTTTTCTTTGTCTATTGAGATAATCTATGGTTTTTGTTCTTCATTCTATTGATATGATGTATCATGTTTATTGATTTATGTATGCTGAAACATTCTTGCATTCCCGGGATAAATCCCCCTTGATCCTGGTGAATGATATTTTTAGTATGCTGCTAGATTTAGTTGTTCATGTTTTGTTGAGGATTTTTGCATTTATGTTCAACAGGGACATTGGCCTATAGTTTTCTTTTGTTGTTGTGCTCATATCTGGGTTCGGTATCAGGATAATGCTGACACTGTAGAATGAGTTAGTAAGAATTTCTTCTTTCTTTTTTTTTTAGTTGGTGTCTCACTCTGTTGCCCAGACTGGAATGTAGTGGCATGCTCATGGCCACCGCAACCTCAACCTGCTGGGCTCATGCAATCCTTCCACCTCAGCCATCCAAGTAGCTGGAGCTACAGGCATGTGCCACCACACCCAGCTAATTTATTCTAGAGATGAGGTCTCACCAAGTTGCTCAGGCTGGTCTCGAATCCGTGGGCTCAGACAATTCTCTCACCTCAGCCTCACAAAGTGCTGGGATTATAGGCATGAGCCACTGTGCCCGGCCTAAGAACTTCATTCTCTTCAATTTATGACAATTTTGGAACCTGAGACAATTGGGCTCAATGACAGCTCAGATTCTAGGGGATGAGATACCCTGTAGAAGTGCCTCCAGACTCTGGGATAGTGGGGCTTGGCAGGATCCTAGACTCTGTGAGGTTAGGTCAATGGCCGCAAGTATTGGACAATTATGGAGCACAGATGTCGTTTGTGCTCTGAGGTTAGGGAACAGACTCTAGTCCTCATAGCAGTTTGGACTGTAGGTGAGATAGCCCAGCTTCAAGGAAGCAAGATTGTTTTAGCTCAGCCACTGCTCTGTTTTTCTGTGATGTGGGGTACTATATCACCTTAGCCCTGGGATGCTGTAGCAGCTCATCCCAGCAGAGTGCTAACTCCAATTGGGGAGATGTGCAGCTTCAGCTCAGGCTAGGGGGGCATGACTGTCCAGGCAGTTTCCCTGGAATGTAGGGCACCACGTTAGCTTAGGTACTTGGCACATGAACACTCTGGGTGGCCAAGGCATCAATTCCTGATATACAGTGTAATGCTTCAATAAAGGCGCTGGGGAGACATGTCTCCTCTGAGTTTCCAAGATACTGTTTTCTCAGGAAGGAGTGCTTTGCTTTATCTCCAGCCAGAGGCAGCGGGGCAGGGGCAGGTGGAATGTCTCCACCTCTTGTTGGCCACATGGAGCAGGGTGTTACAGTTGCGTGCAGGTCAGCTTGGGGACATTGAGCCACTGAGTTGGCAGTGGTTTAGAAGTGGCTTAGCCTCAGGGATGAAGGGGAGCTATGGCTTCTTGCCCCTGGACCAAGACACACTTAGGCTGTAGTTCCAATTCCAAGATGGTGAATGAAGCACAGTAGCCACATGGACTACAGTGGTCAGGGCACAGTGTTGACTCCTTCTCTGTGGGTGCACAGCAATATGGACTCCAGGTAGCTTCCTCCACAGGGCTTATTTCTGTGAGGACTGCACGGTACCACAGTGGTGAGGCCTGTAGTTGCCCAAGATGTGGATGGGGGTTTCTAGGATCCTTTTACCTTCTTACCGTAGGCAGAAATCCCTCCTGGTTCCTAGTTGATCCTGGTTGATGGACGTGGCGGTGGAGACCGAGTGTTTCCTTCTGTTCTCTGTGTGGCCATCCAAGTTTCTGTGCTCACTAAGGTTTCTGTTACTCCTCAGATGCACTTTGGTGCTCTCCCTCAGTTATTCGCATTAAAATGCCGTGCCTTATTTTTTTGTTCTGGCTGTTTTTGTGAGGGGAATGAGTGCTAGGGGATACTAATCCTCCACCTTGCTGATGTTACTCCTGGAATTTCCCCTTGTGCTAAGGAATCAGTTACATTGGCTCTTATAAGACCCACCCTAATAAAATCATTTTGACTTGATTGTCTCCTAAAGATGCTATTTCCAAATAAGGTCACATTTTGAGGGGTAGGAAGTTAAAACTGCAGTGTATCTTTTGGGGGATATAATATTCAACTCATATACTTAAACAGAAAGTTAAATATGGTTTTTCGTCTGTTTTGAAGAGTTATTTTATAATCACAATTTTAAAAGTTTGTGCTGATATATTGAATTCAGATGAATTACAATTGATGTCCTATTGTTTATTACCCTTTATAAGCTGTGTTATCATTAAACTTATTTTTAATTAAGCTTGCTTCAGATTCCTGTACATTATTGAAAAAAGTTTTTTTTTACTCCTTGCGGGATGACAGAAAATAGATAGACCCAAAAAGAAATTAATAGTATTATCATAACAAAAATCTAGAGAAGCCATAAACAGTAAGCAATAAATATGTATCACAAAACTGTAACATTAAAAGGAAGTTACTTATTTATGAGCCATATGATATGAATTTATATTTAAATACATACTGAATAAATCACATATGGTTAGGATCTTTTTTTTTTTTTTGAGTTGGAGTCTCACTCTGTCACCCAGACTGGAGTGCAGTGGCCGCTCCCGGCCACCGCAGCCTCGACCTGCTGGGCTCCAGCGATCCTTCCACCTCAGCCTTCCAAGTAGCTGGAACTACAGGCGCGCACTACCATGCCTGGCTAATTTTTGATTTATTGTAGAGATGAGGTCT
>CAUYQG010157563.1:0-17229 GCA_963574415.1 Tarsius wallacei | reverse complement strand
GCCAGGCGGCAAAGAGACAAAAATCTCTACTCTCTTAAAATTTACATTTGTGTTAAAAAGACAATTTTAACAAGTAAATGTATATAATATGTCACATAATTATAAGTGATATGAAGCAAAATCAAGCAAGATGAGAAGACAGAGAAAGAGAGGGAGGGGCGCTCTGGTAATAGCTTGTCAGAGAAGCCCCTCTGATGAGGTGGTATGTGCACAGAGACCTAAGTGAAGTGAGAGAGAGGACACGTTGCACACAGGAGCATCCCAGATAGAAGGATAGTGAGTGCAAAAGCCTTGAGATGGACATATGATGATGATTTGGGGAACCATGAATAGAGGGAACATTGTGGCCTTGGCAGAGGGGATGAAGTAGAGAGTGGGGTAGAAAGACAGTGAGGTGGTTACAGAGAAGTTGGGGAAGAAGACAGGTCATGAAACACCTTGCAGACAATGCTAAAGGTTAAATTTTGTTGGTGGGGCATCAAGCACTTTTGAGAACAGGCATAGCATCATCTGACTCAATATCTGGTTATGAAGTTAAATGTATCCAACTTAATACTCAGATTGAGATGTATCTTAGTATTAAGTTAAAAAAGGACCAACATTTTTTCACTTCCAGACCTGTGTTTTCCAGACACTAAACTGCCTCCAATTCCAAATATTATTTTCAGGAATTACTTTTAATTCCAACTTAGAAAAATTAGAGAAGTGGTGTTTTTCCAGACTTAGGACAACTAGAAAACAAATCAACAACCAGATGATATTTAAGAAAATACTTTAATTTATCCTTTTTATTTCCTAGTACCAGAAAAATATGTTTTTTTCTGATCACCAAAATTTTTCTCTCCAATAATATAGTCTCTAAAACTCTGAAAAACGAAACCAGCTCTGAGTTATTCTACAACATTTAGCAAACATCTTAAGTCTGAATCCTGAATGTGATGACAGGATTTTATTGAATCTTGGTGAAGTCATCTAAGTTAAGTTACAAATTACCTTATAGAAGTCACACACTTACAAATCAGATTTTTCCCATCCCAGAGTCACTGCTGAGTTTTAAAGCTTGTCTGGTCAGACTTGGCTGTTATAGTATTGTTCCTTTAGCCTACAAATGTCAAGGTTACTTGGAGGCAAGGGCCTTGTAGTTATAAAAAAAGAGAAAATTAATGAAATGAGGAAAATATTCCCAAATCTCAGAGGATAAGCACTTGGGAGGAAAGTAAAATCATGCTTTTTGCCACCATTCAGAATACAGAGCAAAATCCAAAGTCTTCTAAAAACACCGAGCATGGGAAAAGAAAAAGTTTTTAGAGATTAACTAATAGTTTTCAGATTTATAGGGAAATTTATGCCCTAGTGAGCAAAGGATACCATAAACCTACATCCTGCAGTCTGCAATGTACAACATTGATTTAAGGGTATTAGAGAAGACTTATTGGAAGAGGTAACGTTTGAGATGATGTTGAAGGACCAGCAGAAGGGAGGCTAGGGGGAAGGGCATTATTTTTGCAGGGAGGCTTTTGACTTGAAACGTGGGGTTCTTTCTATGGCTATTGAAGTAAGAATGCAGCAGCGCAATTATGTAAAATCTGCATTCATTTTTTTAGACTTTCCATCAGCTCTCCAGATCCTTTTGGGGTGGTGGAATGCCTGTGGCTTTTTGACCAGTGTGGCAAAACAGAACATTTCTAATTCACTCACATTTGAGTGGTTATTGGTTGCATGCCTCTGTGGTTCTTTTTCATTGAGTTTTGGGTCCAAAACTCTGGGAGGTATATCAATTTCAGAACTCAATCAAAATGTATTTTTAATTGGCAAGCTCATCACAGAAATTGTGAACGATCATATAAAGAAAACAGGAAACTATTATTTGAACAATTCAATTCGTGCACTTTTCTTCAGCATTATTTCCCTGACTTACCAACAAACTGGCACCACAGTTAAGTCCACAGTACATATTTTAATCAAAGTGTTGTTTGATCTCTAGATGGCAGCAAATAAAAATGCTTTCTAGACAATGAGTAATATTATAAATAGATCTTAAAAATACATTGAAAATATCATGTATGCTGTTCTCATTTCTGGTGTTATGAGTAAATCAGAGAGCCAGAAACAGAGGAAAATGAATTTGGAAAGGGGAAAATCTGTTACACTTCTACATTGTATTTGAATCTAGAGCTGTTAACTACCACACCCACCGCCCATTTCCTAAATATGACTGACTCTTTACTGTGTCTTCTCATTTTTTCACCATTTTTCCTCATCCTCTCCTACAACAAAGTAATTATGCATGTACAGTTTGGGTTTCCCTAATCTGAAAATCCCAATCCAAAATGCTCCAAAATACAAACCCTTTGAGTACTGACATAAGGCTCAAAAAAACCGCTCACTTGAACATTTCAGATTTCGTATTTTTGGATTAGGGATACTCACCCAGTAAGTACATAATGTAAATATTCCAAAATCTAAAAAAAAAAAAAAAATCCAAAGGACAAAACACTTCTTTTCTTACGCATGTCAGATAAGGGATACTCAGCCTATTAAATGGATGACACACATATGTGAACGTGCAGCTTTATGTGTCTACTCTGGAATCAAGTAGGTAATCCCTTGGACATAACCTTCTCTAATTCTTTGTATTCTTCACGTAGCTTAATGTGGTACATAAAATGCCTGATATATTATGTTCAAACTTAATTGACTACAGGTCAGATTTTTTTTGCGGGGATAAAGCAGTTTAAAAGTTGTTATTTAGGAGTCAGGGGAGTAGAGGAGCAATGAAAGGATAGAGAAATTTTCAGGGAAAATTGCCTTTTGTTTATTTCTGTGTCTGAATACAAAACGCATACTTTTAAAAAAATAAATACTCATTCCTGGTGACAAAGAGAGCACTCTGATATCAAATTTTAAAACTTAACAAAATAGGTAAGATTTTTATGTTTTCAGTTGAGGAGAAGCAGAATGTTTCTCTCTGATTTTATGACAGGTATTTTTGTTTTGTTTTGTTTTGTTTGCCAGGCTGAACCATGTATTTTCTGGAAACTTGATCAAATATAATCATTCTGAGATACCAAAGTACTTTCAAAACCTTGATCAGGTTTCCTTTTGGACCTGAGATCTAACCAAGAGCATATAGAACTCTTAAGAAGGATTAATTTTTATTCTGTTCTTCTGATCTCTGTCATTTATCATGTAATAAGTTGACAAAGGAACAGAAATACACAGAGACATGGAATTTTGGGTTACCCAAAAAGACCTCCGCTGACTCAGTCAAATTTGTGGTTTATATTTTAGCCATCGCTATGGTTAATTTCTGTTTGTTTTTACAATGCATATGAACAAATACTTGATGAAAAAATTAAAAGAGAAAGAACCAAAAGTGAAATGTGAGAGTTGCTGGACTGGCCAACATTTATTAAAGATACCAAACTAAACGATGGAAAATGTGAACAATCTGGGTTACTTTAGTTGAAAAAATAAACCATTTATAGGCCCCTAATACCTTGTAGGCTTGTTTGGTAGATATGAAAGCTTTTCCTTCTTTTGTGTGTCAGAGTTCCTATTGAGTCACTTCAATGAATGAAATCAAAATCACATTAATTCAGTTTCTCTTTAATTTTTTCATCTCATGGATCATCTGTCAGTTTCAGCTATGACATGGTATGTACTATGATTCTAAAGAGTGGGCTGTAAGCAAATGGGGGGGAAGACTTCACACTGAGGAAAAGTAGAGAAAATGACAAGAGCTGCCATTTCTGAGCACCTACTGTGTGTTAGGCCTGATTAGTTCTTTATATATGTAATCTCACAATAACCCTATTATGTAAGTGTTATCAACTCAACAGGTGAGGAAGTCAAGGTTTTAGAAAGACAATACCTTGCCGAAGGTTAGCAGTAATTAAGATTTAGTCCTAGTTCTGGTTTGTGCCAAATTTCTACTACTTTATGTAGCCTGTAAAACTGGGGTACAATAGTAAGCTGTGCCTAATACAAAAACTCAGAAATAAATTAAGTGCATTTTCTTGCATGTATGTAATAAAGTAAGAATCGGAGATTAATATCTGTAGACTTCATTAATCTGTACAGTCTTGGCCTCTGTTAACATAGATGAGCAAACACTGACTATAATATATATTTAAACGGTAGCAGTAAAAAATGTTCATGGCACTACCTGAATAATACTGCTTAAAAATAATTTAATTACCACAGACCAAAACTATAAATTTATTTTATCATTTTTCCAGGCCATGAAGCAGAGCATATATTATGTCTACACAGCAAGACTGTAACTGATGATCATTTTAATTATCAGCTGAACATTGTTTTTGAGTTTTGTTTTTCTGTTACATCTGGCAAGCTTTTCAGTCTGGCTTGTCTCTTTGCCTATTGAAAAATCTACTATGGTGTAAAGGATAGAAATGAAGTTAAACTTGTATTTAGGGACTTTCTGATGTCTCAAAAGGGAAAGGACGTTTTTAATTTTGTAAATTCTTTAGAAAGAACTAAAATAATCTGTTACATCTCTTACGTGAGTTTTTCTCCAAATATTATATGCTTTTCCTTCATACACTACAATGTACAGACCACCATACTAAAGTCTCCTGTTTTCATTGATTAGTCTATTAATTTTTAAAATAAATATATACATATAAGACCCCAGACATGATATCTTACAGACATGGTAAAAATAACTACACAGATATCTGCAATATTAACCCAGGAAATCCTTGTGTAGAGTTAACAACTTGATTTTGAATAAACATAATTTTTAATTTTTTTCTGTTCCTTCTATAGTTTAATTAATGCCATTTTCCTTGGAGACAGCAGGAGCACCTTTCATTATACAAAAACAGATATTGAAACAAAGAACTGCTTATTTTTCTAGGGATTGAAAGTAGAACAACATAGCTAATGTTAGTAATTCTAGTAAAAATATAATTTTAAAAGATCTGATCATTTTAGGACAAAGAAGAAGTATATATAACACACTTAGCTAGGTTGAAAATATAAACTATTGCTTTAAATGTTTGCTCTGGGGCCAAATGTAGGAAAGTTTACACAAGTCATGGACTAATTATTAGTAAATTCACCTCAGTAATATTTCCACTCTTCTCCACCTGGGATAGGGAAAATTACACACATATCTAAGCGATTGAAAAAACTTCAAGGAAACTGTGATTTTTGAAGAAAATATTTAGCTTCAGCATTTAAAAAAACCAAATTAAATAAATGTAAGTTTATTTTTCTTTCAAAAACACTAGTTGCTACTTATCCCCAGTGTCTTGACTTCTAACAAAACCTCAAGCTTGGTTGGTGTTTAGTCTGAATATGTGTTCTTATAACTGCACTATAAATTGGCCTTGGAGAAGTACGGGATTTTCTGGAGTCCAGGAAGCCTCGTTGTGTTGCTTGGCTGTTATTGGTGCCTTGACGGTGACACATAAAGCGACTGTGTGGCTTAAGTTGCTGCTTTCCTAGAAGGCAGGGGGAGAGGGTGTTTAGTGGGTCTTCTAGAAGAGTAGGCCAAAGTAAACCTTGTTGTAAGCAGCGCCTCGCGGTAGAATACACTCTTTTGCCAAGCATGTCATTCAGCTTTCAGAAAAAATTTAGCTGTTTTGGGATATGGGGAACAGAAAGGAATTTTGCTATTGGCTGCTGGAATAGTCCTGGGGAATAAAATGGTGGGGAGAAGATTGCTGTGAACAATCTGTGGATAAGAGCTGGGGGGAATTGAAACTTCAATCTGCTCAGTTGGCACTAGCTGTTTGCAGTCTGTTGTGGGCACCGTGTAAATGCTACCTGCAGATTGCTGCTCAGTAAGCAAGCAGCCTCCATTGTACCTTCTGGCTGCTTGCAACTATCAGGCAAATGCTTAATCAGTAGCTTTTGAAAAAAAGCACGATTAATAAAGCTGTAAAATTCTCTTGTCTGATTAAAGCAGCAACCGTGTGGCACAATCTATTAGAGCTTAGTTAGAGACAATTATAGTGGAGAAAATAAATTATTAAAGGGCAGATTTGTAGATACTCTAGGAAAACAGATTTGGCTGGACTAGTCCTGTCTCCCAGCTGTGAGAATTAAATGAGAATCTGGGGACATGTTAAATTTAGTGCAGGACATAGTTGTGAGACAGCAGGGAGAAATTCTGTGACTGAAAGGCAACAATTCTCCACAAAATGCACATTGATTTTCAAAGGCTGAAGAGTGGCTTTTCAGTTCCCTGTGCTACTGTAAACTGATAGAGAATAGACATGACTGAATTTCAGATCACACTTAATTTTCTTTTTTTTAATTTTATTTTTAAACTTTTTCTCCACAAGTCTAGCTCATTAGAGCAAGAGAACTTTAATGAGATGATGGACTTAAAAGCAACCTGGGCAGTTAAAGACTCCATTTGGTTGTTATTACTCCTAGACTGGACTGAATGAAATTTTCATTTTGTATAAGTTTATTGCAGTTTAAGGATATCAAATATAAATGAAGATAAATGGTTGCTTCTCCAGAATTGCACACGAAAATAATGCATTCTCAAAAAAGTAGTTAATCCACAAACTGACAACTAATAGAGCTTTACTTTTGTTTTTCATTCTTAAAAAAAAAAAGCTAATTTTTTTTCCTAAAGAGTACCAATAAATCCTGGCACCGTTGAGAGAATTCCTGAAGGTTTTAAAAAGTAATAACAAACTTATGCATTGATTTTCATTTTAAAATTTCTTGCTTTATGTTCATTCACTTACTCTTTTATCCTAGAAATGTTTATTGATCATGTACAATGTATGAAATCACATGAAAGTACTGTCAGGGATACAAAAATAATAATACCAATAATACCTTTACTATGACTGCTACAATGAATATTAGCATATCTCTTAAAAATGGCGAACCTATGCATCAAGCATTGTTCTCAGCTCTATAGAAACTCACTTATTCCTCACAACAACCCTTTGAAATAGGTCCTATGATTATCGTGACTTTTATACGTGAGGAAACTAAGGCACAGAGAGGTTAGGTAATGGCCAATGTCACACGCTAGTAATTAACAGAGCCAGGATTTAATTCAGACAGAAGAGCTGCTGTTTACAATAGTATCTCTCTCTCTCTCTCTCTCTGTCTCTCTGTCTCTCTCTCTCTCTGTGTGTGTGTATGTGTGTGTGTGTTTATATGTGTGTGGGGGGGGTGGTGATAGAGATGGGGTGGCAGAATGCTTAGAAAAATACTGAAAGTACCCAGAGCCCTAGCTGTTGGGAGAGCCTGGAACTGAGCTGAACCCTGGACATCGGGTGGAAGCTGGAAGTGCCAGTCTAGTATACTGGGCCAAATTGTACACCAAAAGATCAGGCTGGGAGGTGTAGTTTTTGTTTAATGCCAAAGGGAAATCACTATTTTTTAATATTAGGGAAGATACAGTCACAAATACATTTCAACATTTGTCTAATAACAATGTGTGATTAGATTACAATGGAGAAAAACTGAGAAACATGTTTAGAAAAAGATTACAATAAAAAGTCAGAAAGTAGTGTTTGGGGTAGCAATCGGCATTCAAGAGACAAGGTGGTTTCAGCAGAATCGTTTAGGAAAAAAATGTCTAGTACCCCATATCTTGGCAATCGTAAACTAGAAAAGTCTCAAAAAATGCTATTGGGCCAGCCTGACAAGATGAGAAGGTTTATTGTTCAGATTCAATCTCCTGAATCTGAGTATGTCATGGGCGCACTTCTTTTTTTTATGTTCTTTTATTGTGGGGATGCGGGGTACAAGTCAGGATTAGGTATATAAGCAATCTACATGCAGGTGAGGTTTGGGCCTCCAACTAGTCATCACTTTCCCTGGTTTAGGACCAGATACCTTTTGTGTTGTTATGTGCCCAACCCCCCACTTTCCCCTGGCAGTGTCCCGTGACTGCTGATTCTTCCTTTATGCTATTATGATTAATGTTCAGGTCCCAATTATCAGCGAGAACGTGTGTATTCACCTCTTCTGTTTCTGTGATAGATCACTAAGTATGATTGTCTCTAACTCCATCCACTTTGCTACTAAGTCCATGATTTTGTCTTTTCTTATGGCTGCATAATATTCCATCTTATATATGTACCACATTTTCTTTATCCAGTCTACTTTCAGTGGGTAGTAGGGTTGGTTCCATGTTTTTTCTATTATGAATAGTGCAGCAATAAACATGCATGTGCAGATGTCTTTTCTGTAGAATGACTGATGTTCCTCCGGTTATATTCCCAGAAGGGGGATTGCTGGATCATATAGAAGGTCAATTCCTAGTTCCTTTTAGAAATTGCCACATTATTTTTCATAGAGGTTGGACTAGTTTGCGCTCCCACCAACAGTGCAGAAGTGTCCCCTTTTCTCTGCACCTCTGCCAGCATCTGTTGTTCTCTTTATTTATTAATGATAGTCATCCTTACTGGATTTAGGTGGTATCTCAATGTGGTTTTGAGTTGCATTCCTCTGATGATTAGTGAGGCTGAGCATTTTTTCATGTATCTGTTGGCTGCTAGTATGTCTTCTTTTGAGAAGTGTCTATTCATGTCCTCTGCCCATTGTTTTTTTTTTTTTTTTGAGTTGTAGTCTCACTCTGTCG
Source organism: Tarsius wallacei (assembly GCA_963574415.1). Lineage (NCBI taxonomy): Eukaryota > Metazoa > Chordata > Mammalia > Primates > Tarsiidae > Tarsius > Tarsius wallacei. The sequence continues at coordinate 8,639 of CAUYQG010157563.1, read as the reverse complement.
CCCAAACTGGAGTGCAGTGGCCACTCCTGGCCACCACAGCCTCAACCTGCTGGGCTCCGGCGATCCCTTCGCCTCAGCCTTCCAAGTAACTGGAACTACAGGCACGCGCTACCACGCCTGGCTAATTTTTTGATTTATTGTAGAGATGAGGTCTCGCCAAGTTGCCCAGGCAGGTCACGAACTGCCCATTTTTTAATAGGGCTATCTGTTTTTCTCCTGGATGTTAAGCCTTTGTCAGATACACAATTAGCAAATATTTTTTCCCACTCTGTGAGTTGTCTCCCTCCTTTCTTGTTGTTGTTTTTTGTTTGTTTGTTTGTTTGTTTGTTTTTGCTGTGCAAAATCTTTTCAATTTGATGAGGGCCCACTTGTCTATCTTATTTTTTATGGCATTAGCTTTTGGGGATTTGATCAAGAATTGGTTGCCTACTCAGTGACACCTTTCTGTAGCTTCTTAAATGAAAGCTCATCTTGATGGTTGCATTCAGTATGTCTTCTTGTGCACATGCTATGCTTCTGTGTGAAAGATGAGTATATCAGGTCCATTTTCTCTGCAATACTCCTCAGAGTGCAAGTGTAAGAGGAGTGAACACTCTTTTGTCTGACTGAAAGCATCTGCAGTTTATTTGCTATAATGTTGTTCCCTACTTTCTTACTTGAACTCATGCTTGTTATTTTTTTGATGCAGTTTCCCCCTGGGCTGTCATTGGGGCTACCTTCTTACGAGTCTTTAGAACTCACTGCAAGAGAGATTCTCTGTATGCTCATGTGAAATAGAGCTACCTCAAAGACCTTCATGTGGCTGAAGATACAGGTGAACACAGGATGCCACATGCTAGCATAATTATTTCATAGATGTGGCTTGATGTATTAAAGTCTGTGATTGTATCTTAATTTTCATTGTATCAGTAACTAAAAACACAATCTTTGTTAGTTATTTCTGAAAGTGATAATGATAACATGGACCTTTAGAGTTTGTTACACGTCTCAGAAGAGTCCTCTGAAGCCAATGTGGTAATAGTAGAGATTTTGACTTCTGCTTTGTCCCTTACCCACCACAGAGTGGTACTCTGGGTTATGAGAAGCAATGATGACTGATTTAGCAAACTTAGATTCAATGCCAGGGAATAATTCTACAATCTATAAGTGCCTAAAAACTGTTGAAATTCACAGAAATGCCATAAATGATTATTCTGAAATAGGAATTACAAGTACACTTGAGTATTCTTATTGGGGAGCTAAGAAAAAAACCTAACAAGGGATTTAGAAAGTCAGTATAAGCACCGCATAATTGGATGTTGTTTTCTGTGATTTACAAGCTGAAATAGAAAATGAATAAAAAGGTCAGTCCACACATGGGGATAATAATGAATAAGAGTGTGAACATCTTGGAGAATAAGATTCAATTCACTGGCTTTCCCAACTGAATTAGTTCTGTCAACGAGCATTTTGTAAAACACTTTCACTGGGTAGATGGTCTTTCTGTGTGTTGCAGAAAAATAACAAAATACAGAAAAAAATGCAGTTTCTATTGCTTGGGTAGTGATGTCCAGTGGAAAGATAATATGAATCACATATGTAATTTTAAATGTTCCAGAAGCTACGTAAAAAATTAGAGAAAGGGGTGAAGTTGATGTTAATAATATGTTATTTGACCAAATGTGTACAAAAGATTATGTTTTAATAAATCATCAATATACAAATTACTAATGAGATATTTCCCATTCTTTTTTCATATTGCCTTCCAAATCTGTATTTTATGTTTACAATGCATCTCAACTGAGACTAGTTGCATTTCAAGTGCTCAGTAGCTACATATAGCTTGTAGTTACCATATTAGACAGCACAGTTCTAGGTACTTAAGAGTTCAGCTGATATGAAAGTTCTTAAATGACAATAAAAATATAATCTCACATACATGTAAGATTTTCATGGCATTATCATATTCATCATTTAATGAATTAAATAGTGTAATGTGTCCAAGAACGTGATCTAAGGAACACTACTTTTCCTATAAAATGTTTTCTTAAAAGTGGTATTTGAGTATACAGAATCAGAAAGTTCTGGGTTAAACAAATTTTCTTCTGCTTCTCTGCTGGTGAAAACCTTGAGTGCGTCACTGTACATTGTGGGTTTCCAAGAAACGAATGTGTGTACATTTCCTATTCTTAATTGATCATGAAATTGTTTTTTCACAGAGCATCTCCTGGGACTAGAGTTACCAGGAACACACTGTAGAAAATGCTGATTTAAGCCCCAAATAAGTGATGTAGGGATTTGGAAATTGGAAAAAGGCAGAATGAAGAGGTCTGGGAAGCCTTCTTGGGAATGTGGGTGTACCTTCAGTTAATTCTTCTCCAGTGTGGCCCATATAATCGATTATAGCATTTGGCCTGCTCTGCACTTGGCTGTCTTCCCCCAAAATTTTAAGTTCCTTAAGAAAAAGGAGACACAGAGAGTCTTATTTACATCTTTACCTCACACAGAACCAAGCACAATTATCAGTAAATATTTGTTGAATTGAATTAATAGAAAGTTTGATAGACATCAATGCAAAGTATTGCACATAAAGAGTAATGAACTTCTCTTACTCAAGGAGAGAAACAAATCACACCAACAATTTGAGATTAGTCAGGAAGTGACAATGAAAGTGACAGTGTCATCACTGACATAGCAGGGAAGAGACTCCCAGTCCTCTTAGGCATGCAACATCAGGATCATTCACAGAACATGCACTTTAAAGGCAAATCAGAAAATGGGAGAGAGCAAGGAGGAGAGATGAAGAGGACAGACAAGGCAAGGCAGGGAATCACTCATCAAAATCTAACAAACAAGAACCTGTCTGCACTGCAGCATGTGTGGGAGTTTCTACCTTTTTGACAGATAAATCTCTAGATTTCCGAGAAAATGAGATCTGAGCCACAAGGAAGGAAGAGGTGTGTGTGAGATGGGAAAGTTAAGAACCAGAGCTTGGGGAAGAAACTCTAGAGAGTATACTTTTCTACTTATGTATACCAAGAGATGCAAAGTTTATAGAAATGAATTATTTAGAGAGAAATTCCCAGAGACTGGACTCCTTTACAGTTTTTTTTTTTCCCCCTGCTTATTTCACATCCAGATATGAGTGATTAGCCTATGCCACTACCTGGTAAGCCCTCTTGGAATCAAATTTCTGAAAATCTAGTTATAAATACGAAGGGGGCCCCTCAAACCCAGAATTTATTTATAAAAAATTGTGTATTTATCTTACACGTTTGAACTTCAGTCACCTTCAAAGTACTCTTCATTTGAAGCAAAATTCACCTATCAAGGTGCTTTTTCCACTGCTCAAAACAGTTTTAGAACTCATCCATTTTGATGCCTTTTAGTGCTTCTGACATTTTTTGTTTCACCTCTTCCACATTGTCGGAATGTTTCCCTTTGAGGACTTTTTCATTGGGGGAAACAAAAGCAAAGTTACTCAGGGTAAGATCAGGTAAACGGAGGGGCACAGGGGTCATGCTGTATCACGAATTTTGCAACAACTTGGATGGTGTTGGAGAACATCCTATTAAGTGAACTATCACAGAGACAAAGAACTGAGTACCCCATGTTCTCACTCATAAATGGACTTTGAACATTAGTCACGTTAGGACAAGGGAAGGTTGGGCGGTCACTGGGCACTACTAGGGAAGAGCAGGGAAGGGGGTGGGAGGAGCGGGGCACGTGACAACACAAAGGGTACTTGGTTCATTACCAGGGGGAGTGAGGGCTAGTTAGAAGCCCAAACCTCACCTACATGCAGCCTACTTAGGTAGTTAATCATAATTAGTTCTCTGCATTTCTATAATAAAATGAAAATTTTTTTAAAGTGTCGAGCACTCAGCATGGTGTGGGCAGGTGCGTTGTCACAGTGGAAGATCCAGTCACCTGTTTGCCACAACTTGGGACGTTTCTTCCCAAGAAATGTAAAACATGACGCAGCCTTCTCAAAACTTCCAGATAAATCTTTGGTTGACCATTTGATCTGAAGGAATAAATTTTAAGTATAGCTCAAGGGGCCCACCCTCCAAAAGATAAATCCCAGCTCTTTGGGGTTTCCCCTCATACAGCCCTTCACAGAGGAAGACAGAAAGCAGAAAGCAAAGCAATCTCGGTTTCATCTTCCTTTCTCCTCTGCTCCTCACCTTATCTGCAGTTGTTATTTTTTCTTGTCTGAAAAATCCTTATTTTATAAATGGACTTTCTTCCTATCCTATACGCAAAAGAAGAGAAAGAGTCCCCCCCATTCCCTCCAAATTCTCCCACTGATGATAAATTTTTAAATATTTGATAAAAGGGAAACATGGAACAAGACAGAGTAAGCTAAAGAAAGTTGGGTATAGTATAGTGAAATCAATCCTGTGGTCATAATTGTACTGATAGACTGTTCCCAGAACCTTTGGATACATTTCAGAGAAAGTTATTTTCTATTCTAGACTTAGACATCAAAAAGAAAAGGCAATTTTCTTAATTCTGCTCCCAGAAATTCTCTCCAGAACATTACCTCTGACCTGGCTTCCGATCACCAGGCATACTCTTTTAGCTTGTCCTTCCAAAGTTTTGGCCACTCAAAGAATGCACCAGGCTGAAGATCAAAGAACTCTGCTGGTTTACACTTGGCGACTGGGACAGCTCTGTGTTGTGCCTCAGCTGTAATTAGCACTGATGTCTTCATCAGAGGAGCCAGCCATGGGGATAGGGCCACCAGTCATTTGAAAAAGGAGGAAGTGGTGAGGATAACATGAGGGCAGTGTAAAGCCATGTTCCCGCTTTCCAGGGGGAGACAATGGCTGCCATGCCTGACCTGATGGGAGAGCTGTGCAACAAGACTGTCTAAGCCTGGGACAGCTGTGGGCCATTATTTATAGGCAGAGTCTTCTCTCCAGAAATGGTAATCATTGTTGTGGTCATGATCACAAGACAATTATTTCAAGAAAATAAAAACACTTTTCTATAGTTTTTTTGTTTGTTTTTACAATTGGGCTTTAGAATTTTAAAAACACATTCTGATTTATTATCTCAGCTGATCAGTAAAGGTACAGGGCAGGAAGCCACTAGTGTGATGGAAACTTGATGACAGAAAGTGTCTTGTTTTCTCTTGTACCTGCGATCCCTGATATAGCACCTGGCAGTCATAGGCAGTTGGTAAATGTTTGTTGAGTCAGTTAAGGGATACCCATTTTGCAAGTGAAGGAGATTGGGAAATAATTAATGATCATGCCAAAGACAGCAAAGCTATTAAGTAGCTGAGTCAGTGCTATAACCCAGGTCTTCTGATTCATTTTCCAAAGAACCTCTAGGAAGGCTTATGTACCCAGTAAGTTTTAAAACATGCTTGGTGATTCATTCATTCACTGATTACCTTTTTTCTAGAATTATTCTCTCCTTTAGGCTTAGGCTCTTGTTAATTTCTGAAACCAATTGCTCCTATTTTAAGACCCACTGACTTGCAACCCATCATAAATAAAGATGTCACACCTGGCCCACCATCAGAGGAAATGATCCTCAAGCTTTCATCCTCACGCCCTCAGTCTCAACAGATCGTTAACAAGAGCCTATACCTTCACAGATCCCTTCTCTCTCTGAGAAGGAGGTGACCCCCACCCAGAGGCTCACCCCTCTACTTCCCTCAGACCTCACTACTTCCTCACCCCTGAGCCTGGGTCTATCAGTTAATTATTTCTCACACTTTTCTTTCTGCTGCCTCCTTCCTCCCGATCAGCAAATATATTTAAATTACCCCATACTTAAACATAATCTTTCTCTTTGTGAGTCTCCTTCTCTGTCAACAGCTAGACCCCCCAGCGTGGTTTCTACCATCTCAGATATCACAGTGCTTCCCTGACTGTCTTTGTAGTCCTTGTTCTTAAGTCAGTTAAGACACCAACTGTCCTCAGTGTACTCGAGCAGCAGGTCCATCACCCTCTGTCCCCATCCTGCACTGCTTCTGACTCCATGGTGTGGAGGAAACTCTGGATTTTCTATCTGAGGGAAATAGGGCCAATGAAATTGCGAGCAAGTTCGTAAGAACAGGGGGACGCCTGTCTAGTCATGATGGAAGGGAAGGATGATGGTATTAAGCAAGTAGATTGTGAGGCTATACTTTGTTTGTGTATTCAAGAGCCAACCAAATGGGAAAAATAGGAGAGAGAAAAAAAAAGGAAAGAAAAAAGGTGGGTAGCTGCTTGTCGGTTGGGTAAGAAAGGCAGGCTTTAGGTCTCGGGACTGCCATGCAAAGACACAAAAGAGCAACACACCTACCCCTCCACGAGGGCTCCTGCATTTATACTTGCTCTCATCTGGGCTTCAGTCCCCAAGCTCTGGGAGGTAAAGTAGGGAGAGGCTAAGGAGTGATTCACCACAGTCTATGATTCCTCAAACACTCAGCATTTCAGGACACTTGCAGGAGAAGAAATCCCCCCTTTAAAAAAATCTTCTTCACCCATTTAATGATGTCTCAGTTCCAAACCCTTTGTTCCAAAATTGGAAACAGGGAGTTTAAAATTCAAATGAAAGTTCAATTACAGGTTAGGTTAAAAAAATTATAATATTCTTTCCTTTTTTGCTGTGGTGACCTGAAAGGACCCCTGGTTGCCTGGAAGTCTAAAAGTCCATAATAGTTTTACAAACTAAAAGCCCCTAAATGAGAAAAAGGATCTGAAGGGGATAGCGATGACGAAAAAAAGTCTCTAAATTAAAAATGTTGGAAAGACCCAACCTTGTTTATTGTCATTTAGGATAAAGGCAGAAGGAAATTGTACACAAATATAGGAGAGAAACCCAAAAAAACCCAGAATTAATTTGCAAAAAATTATGCAAATTAAAATAAAATAAAGGCAATTCTAGTTTTACTTATGGGTCTCTCCCTCGTATTTTAAATCTTCCAGTTCACACAGGGAATCATGGCTCAGACTTTGTTCCGATGGGTGAAAATTCTCAGGTGTCCCATCTATCCCAACCTGAATTGATTTTCTCAGAGTGACGGGCAGAGCAAATCGCAGGACCCAAACAGGATCCAGATGATATTTATTGCCTCTCCCTTCACAGAGGACCTGTCAGTAGCCCCAGTGATCCAGAAAGGAGAGGCACATTATCTCATTTCCCCTGGATACAATATTAGTGAAAAGTGGAAAGAATTATAAACAGAATGTTATAGCTTCATTAAGCCCATGATGCAGGTCGAGTTTCCTGGCAGCCAATCCTGCCCCGGGCTAGTGCTAGACATGTAGTCATTTACAGGCAGAAATAATAGAGGATTATATAGTCCTTTCTGTGCAGCATGTGTTGAAGCTTTATGCAGCTATTAATGTTCTTTTCCCAGAGAAACTGGTCAGATAAATACAACCAAAAGATAGGGTCATTGCCTAATCCCGATGATTCAAATGGGGGCTGCAGGCCCCCTCCGTAAAGCCCTGGTTTTCTTTTCTGGGATGATGTTCTTTTTCATTACTAAGTCAAGAACAGGCTGACCACTCCAGAAGGCAAGGTTTATTTTGTTTGTGAACACTTCAGATGAATTTTAAATACTACAAAACTTACATGATTTTACCTGTTCATTGTCATAGTAATAATTATTATAACTTTTCTTATTTTTGAAGATCTTTTTCTTAATTTATATATGTCATCCATGCTTTATGAGGGCATCAGAACCATTGTCTTTTATTAACCAGAAATAGAAAAATTGTATCTTTTTTTACAACTTGGAATTTTATAAGTCCTATTTTTTCTGTCAGTGGCACAATACATTCATTTTTAGTAAGCTAATTATCTCATTCCTCTGTTATTTTTCACCCTTTAAGTAATTCTTTTTTCTCCTTCACACTTTTTGAAAATTTTATGGTCACTCCTCAGTTGCTATTTAGGAAATTCTATTTTCAAGTATATTGCAAGTATATTGGATACTATCTTTTCTTTGCACTTATCAGTGGTTACTGGTATTGTTATTGTTGTTTTAATTTACTTTTCATTCCTCAATACCAAACCTCAATTAAGACAGATAATTTGCTTGTATAGGAATCATGAATTAGAGAATGTAATTACAAATGATTTTAAATAAAGAAGTAAAATGTATACCATTCATTTTACTTACTTTTCTCCAAACTCTCTCAAAAGCGTTCAACTGTAGTGATTACTAGGTTCAAGTTAACACTTTGCTCACTTTGAAAATTTTGCAGGCAGAAGATACTGTAAAAATCTATTCAACTCAAATGTATTTTAAATACTCAGAAAATAAAAGGCTCTTTAAAACATGTTTGGGAGCAAGTAGTAAGCTGACTTAGCCAATTTGTTTTCTGCATTAAACTGGCTGATAAAAGCTGACTTTGCACAAAACCTAAGTCAAAATATCCATAATAAAGGAAGTTTGTTCTGTGGACAAGGCAGCCCCACTAGACAGCTGCTTTCTCAGAATTTTTGTATTCAAGTAAATCTGGCAATCTACTTCCTACATGTAAGTACAGGCAGCAATAACTTCCCTTTTTCTTTTTTTTTTTTTTTTAATTGTGATATTGAGGGGTACATTTAAGGGTTAGGTACACAAATATGTCTCATTCAGGCACCCTTGTTTGTAAGAAGTGTCCCCCCATCCCCAGACAGGTATTTACTGCCATTAATTGCTT
>CAUYQG010157559.1:0-10340 GCA_963574415.1 Tarsius wallacei | reverse complement strand
CCTATCACTGATGAGGTTCAGCACCTCTTCTGTGTTCGCTGGCCGTCTCAGTATCTCCCCTGCAAAGGTTCTGCTCAAGCCCTGTGCCAATATTTCCATGGGGTTGTCTGTCTTCTTATTGATTTGTTAGCATTTGTTGTGTTTCTGGATACAAGTCCTTTGCAAGTTCTTAATTTTAGTGAAGTCCAATTAATCGTTTTTTGTTATTGTTGTTTTTTGAGTTAGAGTCTCACTCCGTCACCCAGGCTGGAATGCAGTGGCACGCTCACGGCCACCCCAGCGTTGACCTGCTGGAATCTGGTGATCCTTCCGCCTCAGCCTTCCAAGTAGCTGGAACTACAGGTGTGCACTGCCACGCCCAGCTAATATTTGATTTATTGTAGAGACGAGGTCTCACCAAGTTGCCTGGGCTGAGTTTGAACCCACAGGCTCAGGCAATCTACTCGCCTCGGCCTCTCAAAGTGCTGGGATTACAGGCTGAGCCACTGAGCTCAGCCATCAATTGTTAATGATATATTTTTGTGCCCCACTTAAACCTTGCCTTACTTTAAGGTTATAAATGTATCATCATATGTTATCTACTAGAAATTATGTTATCTTTCGTGTTTAGACGTATTATTGACCTAGAATTGACTTTTGGCTTTGGTACGAAATAGGTGTCAAGTTTATTTTTTCCCATATGAATAGCTACCTGCCTGAGCATCATTTATTGAAAACAATCTTTCTTCCATGATATTCTGCAATGCTATCTTTTTAAAAATTATTATTATAAAGATGTGGGGTACAACTCAGGGTTAGGTATACAAACGTTGATTATGCAGGTACCCTTGTTGATGAGGTATACCCCTTCCTCCCCTAGCAGTTTCCCTCAACTGCCAATCCCACCCCACTCCCCCCGACAGTTTTCCACGACTGCCAATCGCTTTCTTATAGAATTGTAATTGTTCAAGCTCCGCTTATGAATGAGAATATAGGGTACTCTGTTCTTTGTTTCTGTGATAGATCACTGAGTATGATCGACTCTAAATTCATCCAAGTTGCTGCAAATTTCATATTTGTCCTTCTTTTTTTTTGAGTTGGCGTCTCACTCCGTCGCCCAGACTGGAGTGCAGTGGCCACTTCCGGCCACCGCAGCCTCGACCTGCTGGGCTCCGGCGATCCTTCCGCCTCAGCCTTCCGAGTAGCCAGAACTACAGGCGTGCGCTACCACGCCCGGCTAATTTTTTTGATTTTTTTATTGTAGAGATGAGGTTTCGCCTGCCCAGGCGGGTCTCGAACCCGCGGGCTCAGGCAATCCACTTACTTCAGCCTCCCAAGGCGCGGGATTACAGGCTGAGCCACCGAGTCCGGCTGTTTGTCCTTCTTTATGACTGCATAATATTCCATTGTGTATATGTACCACATTTTTTATCCAGTCCAGCTTCGATGGGCAACATGGTTGGTTCCATGTTTTTTCAGTTGTGAATAGAGCTGCAACAAACATACGTGTGCAGGTATCTTTTTTGTAGAATGATTTGAGTTTCTTCGGGTATATTCCCAATAGGGGAATTGCTGGGTCATATGGAAGGTCAATTTCTAGTTCTTTCAGAAACTGCCACACTGTCTTCCAAAGAGGTTGCACTAGTTTGCATTCCCACCAGCAGTGTAGAAGTGATCCTTTTCTCCGCATCCTCGCTAGCATCTGTTGTTGTTTGTTTTATTAGTGATGGCCATTCTTACTGGGGTTAGGTGGTATCTCAGTGTGGTTTTGATTTGCATTTCTCTGATGATGAGTGAGGCTGAGCACTTTTTCATGTGTCTGTTGGCTGCCCATATACCTTCTTTTGAGAAGTGCTGCAGTGCCATCTTTGTCCTACATCAAATGCCTGTATCTGTGGAGGTCTGCCTCTGGACTCCCATCTGTTCCATCGGCCCATTGGCCTATGTGTGCGTAGCTTTGTGGTAAATCTTTATGTCTGGGAGAGTAAGTTCTCCAACCTTGTACTTCGTTAAAATTTCTTCTGATTGTTCTGGGTTTTTAACTGTTTGAGAAACAGTTTTTCACTATCCATAATATACACATTGAAAAAAAAAAACCCTGGGATTGTTAAGCTTTAGTATCCTAAAACAGTAGATCGATTTGAAGAAGGTTTTAAATTCTTCTTTAATATTTTCAATCTAGGAACATTATATATCAACTCCATTTATTTCAGTATTTTAAATTTTCTTTCAATAATGGTTTATAGTACACATGATGTGGGTACCTTTTAATTATGCCTAGGTACTTGATAGTTCTTGATGCTATTGTAAGTGATGTCATAGTCAAAATATTCATTTTTAGTTTGTTGCTGGTAGGTAGGAATATAATTTTTGCTTATTTACCATATATCTCATAACCGTGTTAAACTTGCTCATTAAATTTTTATAATTTGTTTATATTCTTTTAGCTTTTCCATGTATACAGATATGTTGTCTGTGAGATAATAATTTCCTCCTGAATTTCCAATTTTTATAGCTTTCATTCATTTTTCTTGCTTTATTGCATTGTCTAGGACCTTCAAAACAACATCGAGTAGTTGGAGTTAGCAGATATCTTTCATCTATTCCTAATCTTGGAGGAAATCTTTTAATATTTCACCTTAAGTATAATGCATGCTGTAGGTTTTTCATAGACATTCCTATCAGATTAAGGAAGTTTTTTTCTATTCTTAGTTGTTAAGACTTTTTCTCATTAATTTAATCAAAGGATTTTTAAAAACCCACTGAAGTGCTTGTATAATTCTTTTTCCTGTTAACATGGTCAGTTGCATTGGCTGATTAATTTTCAAATGCTAAACTAATGTTGCTTTCTAGAAAAAAACAAAATTTAATTGCAATAAATTTTGAAATATGATTGATTTGCTTTGCTTTTACAGAGACTGGTCTGTAATTTTCCCTTTTAAAAATGTCTTATCAGGCTTTGATTTTAAGGTCATGCTGGTCTCATAAAACAATTACAGTGTGCTTTCCCCTACTTTTTTTCTGTTTCCAGCAAGTATTTGGATACGATTGACATTATATTTTTGTTAAATGTTTAGAAGAACTCATCAGTGAGGAAACAGGTCTAGAATTTTCTTTGTGGAAAAGTTTAAAATAGTGAATTCAATGTTTTTAACAGTTATAGTTTATTCAGATTTCTTTTTTTAAGTTGCAGTCTCACTCTGTCGCCCAGACTGGCGTGCAGTGGCATGTTCACAGCCACTGTGGCCTTGACCTGCTGGGCTCAGACCTTCCAAGTAGCTGGAACTACAGGCGTGTGCCACCACGTCTAGCTAATTTTTTGACTTATTTAGAGATGAGGTCTTGCCAAGTTGCCCAGGCTGGGTTTGAACCCCTGGGCTCAGGCAGTCCTCTTCCCTCTGCCTCCCAAAGTGCTGGGATTACAGATGTGAGCCACCACGCCCGGCTAGATTTTTGTTTCTCTTTGTGACAGATTGATGATATCTGTTTTCCAAGGAAATGGCTCCCTTCATCTTAATTTTAAAATCCTTTCTGCCATAAATTTGTTTATAATATCTGTTTAGGACCTTTCAAATGTCTGTAAGAGCTATAGGGTTGTCTCTACAATTAGCTAAATCGTGTCCCCTTCATGCTGAAGTTCAATCTTCGGTACCTCAGAATGTGAGTATATTTGGAGGCAAAGGTCTTTAAAGAGGGAATTAACATAAAATGAGGTCATTAAGGTGGGTCCTCATCCAACATGACTGGTGCCTTAATAGGAAGAGGAGATTAGGACACAGACACAGCGAGGGGTGACCACGTGAGGACACAGGGAGAAGATGGCCATCCATAAGCCAAGGAGAGAGACCTCAGGAGAAACCAGCCCTGCCAACGCCTCAGTCTCAGACCTTCAGCCTCCAGGACTATGAGAAAACATATTTCTGTTGCTTAAGACACCAGCCTGTAGTACTTTGTTACGGTAACCTTAGCAAATGAACACACTCCCATTGTTTCACTCCTAATATTGACTGTTTAGACTTTCTCTTTCTTCTTGATCAGTCTCGCCAGGGGTTCATCACCTGTCTCCTCAAAGAATCAGCTTTGTTGACCTTCTCTATTTTTTGCTTATTTTCTATTTCATTAATTTCTTTGTGTTTTATTTGCTATTTGCTTCCTAACTTCTCGAGATGAAATTTAGATCGCTGATTTTTCAGCGTTTCCTCTTTTCTAATATAAGCATTTAAAGTTGTACATGTCCCTCTATGCATGACTTTAGATGTACCCTGCACATTTTGATTCATAGTATTTCATTATCATTGAGTTAAACATTTTGACAAGACCTCTAAGTGGAGCTGTGGATCTGCATATGTAGAGATGGATTTTGAGCGAGAACAGGCATACTTTCAGGTTCCACTGTGCCGATTGTCTCTGAAAGTGGGATGGGACCAACAGAAGATCCCTTGACTCTCTAGTTTCCTTTAAGTACCATCTGTACACCAGTGTTGCTTTCTCCTGCCTTGACTTCTTTCTGTTCCCTAGACGTGTATATCCAATTGCTCACTTGCCTTCTCCATGTACATCTCTAATAGAGGCTGGATGGGGTGGCTCATGCCTGTGATCCTAGCCTTTTGGGAGGTTGAGGCAGGAGGATCGCTTGAGGCCAGGAATTTGAGACCAGCCTAGGCAATATAGCAAGACCCTGTCTTTATATTTAAAAGAAGAAAATATTAATTTAAAAAAGAATACTACTTATTTTTTTTTTAAACTAATAGGCTGGGTGCGGTGGCTCACATCTGTAATTCCAGCACTTTGGGAGGCCAAGGTGAGAGGACTGCCTGAGCCCATGGGTTTGAGACCAGCCTGGGCAATTTGGCGAGACCTCATCTCTACAATAAATAAAAAAATTAGCTGGGCATGGTGGCGCATGCCTGTGGGTCCAGCTACTTGAAAGGCTGAGGTGGAAGGATCGCCTGAGCCCAGCAGGTCGAGGCTGTGGTGCCCGTGAGCGTGTTGTTGCACTCCAGCCTGGGTAACAAAGTGAGATTCCAACTCCAAAACAAAAGAAAACAATAAAACTATCTAATAGGCAACCCCAATGTATCATGTCCAAAACTAAATCCTTGATTTCCTCCCCAGATCTCTTCCTTACTTAGTTAATCACCGGAGAAGATGTGGATGACACTTGAGAACCCAAGGTAAGTTTACTTGCTTTTGCACGTTTGTCCAGGAGTCAGCAGGTGACCTGTCCTCCACTGCATGGAGAGACTAATATTTCCTACACCTCTGCCTGAAAATATTCTGTGGCCATTTCCCACGTCAAAAACATCAACTTTCTGCCTAATTTTTTGGAGCTTCCGTCAACCTGCTTCCCTCTGTCCACTCAGACTCGCTTCTCTTCTGGACTGGAACAATCCACGCCCGTATGTCGAGCCCCACACTTGTCTGTGAGCATACTATGTCTCTTCTGGCTTCTGTCCCCTCTCCCTGTGATGCATTCAAATCCTGCCAATTCTTGACCTCTTGCCCTCCTTCTGAGATAACCCTTGTCTGAACGTGTTTGTCTATGCTACCTATTTTTTTTCACTGTTCAGTATTGTTTCATTTAAGTTTGTGTCCCCAAGCAACCCCCACAATGCTTAGCTCAGACTTAGTTCTCAGGAGATACTCCCTGCTCGTTGACAGATGGGAACTGATTTGCAACATCAAAATGTCTTATTCTAGCTTCAGAAATCCTCTTTTCCTCTGCACGGGAGACCTTGCCGTTGTACTTGATTTCTGCATGCACCCCAAGGCTGGCCAAGGCTATGAGACCCCTTGGAAGCCCCTTCCCACCATTTGGCCTAAAAGTCTTCTTTGCCACAGGTGGCCTGAGATATAAACTCCAGAGAACAGACAGAGCTTCTGTCTTCTTCTCTTGGACAATGGTTCTTATACTTTGTGTGACTAAGGGCCAGCTGGGGTGCTTTTAAAATGCTTTTCATGATTCCCCCAGAGATTCTGACTTATCATGTCTGGGATGATAAATTTAACAAACATCCTGGTGCTTCTGGGCACCAGCACTGGGGCCACACTCTGAGAAACCAAGTCCCTGAAAGTTTCAGATGGGCTTAGAAAGCAAATGCTCCTTGGTTCTTAAAACTTCTTTTCACATACACTCTCTTTTGTCCTTCTAATTTTTTTTTTTTTTTGAGTCAGAGTCTCACTCTGTTGCCCAGGCTGGAGCGGTAGCACGCTCATGGCCACCGTAACCTCAACCTGCTGGGCTCAGGTGATCCTTCTGCTTCAGCCTTCCAAGTGGCTGGAACCACAAGCATGTGCCACCACACCTGGCTAATTTTTTTTATTTATTGTGGAGACAAGGTCTCGCCATGTTGCTCAGGCTGGTCTTGAACCCCTGAACTCAGGCAATCCTCTTGCCTCTGCCTCCCAAAGTGCTGGGATTACAGGCTAGAACCACCGCGCCCAGCATGCCTTCTAATTTTAAATAAAATTGCTGTACTATATTTCCTTTTAGGTTTTCCTAAAAAGATCACCAAAAGCTTGAACTGGTTTGAAACAACCACCTCTGGACTCTTGGGTATTCCCTACAGAGGTGAGTTGAAATCTACATCCCAAGTCTACCCAGATTTCTAAATATTGTTGTAGGATGGAAGAGCTTCCCCTTTGCCCTCTGAAGGTTTGCCGAAAATGAACCGACAGAAGACAGATTCCTAGGAGAAAAAGGCATGCATAATATATTGAACATGCATAAGCACAAAAGAATGACTACCCATACCCTGATGAGGTCCAGATGCTTAGACACCTTCATAGGAGAAGAGAAATGGAGGGCATAGGAGTCAATTATTTTCAGGGCAAAAGAATGAGCCCACAGAGCAGTGGCCTGGGACTGAGTTCCTCTGAGCTCTGGGGGAGGAGGAGGAAAGGCGAGGGGTGGAACTGCGCTGTGAACCAAGGTTGTCTTTTGATCCAGATAAGACCTCCCAGGCAATCTCTCAGAGCTGCCCTCAGAAGACTAGATGAAAAGTCTGCCTGGGCGTAGGGATGACTCCCATTTCTTCTCATCTCTTCCCTGGTGGTTGATCTTTCCTGGGGTTTTTGAGTCAGGTTTTCACTCTGTCATCCAGGGTTAAGTGCAGGGGCAGGATCACAGCTCACTGCAACCTCAACCCCCTGGGCTTAGGTGATCCTTACACCACAGCCTCCCGAGTAGGTGGGACTACAGGTGTACCTCACCACGCCTGGCTAATTTATAAATTTTATTGTAGAGATGAGGTCTTACCATGTTGCTCAGGCTGGAGTACAGTGGCAGGATCACAGCTCACTGTAACCTGGGCTCAGGCAATCCTTTTGCCTCAGCCACTTGAGTAGCTGGGACTACAGGTGCATGCTACTATGCCCAGCTAATTTTTTGATTTTATTGTAGTGACATGGTCTTGCTATGTTGCCCAGACCGGGCTTGAACCCCTAGGCTCAAGAAATCCTCCCACCTCGGCCTCCCAAAGCACTGGGATTACAGGTAGGCCACTGTACCCAGCCTTTCCTGGTTACTTGATGGGATTCCTAAGGAGGGGTCTTAAGACAATTGCCTTTCTTTTGGAAATAAGTTTTCTTAGTCAGATAAGGAAGTTCCGGAGAGAGAGCCCCTCCTGGTGCTTCTGTAAAGAAAGAGAATCAGAGAAGTGAGGAGTGGGAGTGGGAGTGGGGTGGGCGGGTCAGAGAGGGAGACCTAGATGCTGAGGCCTTTCCATTTCTTAAAACTCAAAGCCCTCAGCATGCTACGGTGCCATGTTTTGAGGTATCATTTTCTGTGTCATCTAAGCCTCGTTTCAGTGACAGATGGAGCTGTGTGACTCCAGCCAACGGGAGGTCTTGGTTCACACGATCACTTCAACAACTGTGGCATTGAAAGAGGTGAAAACATGGCTCCAACTCCAGCAAGGGGTGTCCGATGCTTTCTAGTTTAGCTCATGGCTCAAATGAACACTGAGTTATCAAATACTGCTCAAGAGATAGGAATGCTGAAATGTTGGTTTTAATGTTGCATCTAGGGAAATTTTGCTTAGGGGAAAAAAAAGGTCCATGTTGATGCAGTTTATGTATCAAAGAAATGGTCTCGAATGGACACATTCAACTGTAGTAGTGTATTGGGTGGGACAGGTGACACTTTACACACCTCAGTGCCCTTTGTGAGGGTGATCGCTTTTCAATAGGTGCTACTTTGATCATAGAAACTGTTAAAGCACAAAACAAAAAAAAGGGCACAATCTTTTAAAACAAAATATTCCCCCGGGCTCAGTGGCTCAGCCTGTAATCCCGTGCTTTTGGAGGCCCAGGTGAGTGGATTGCCTGAGCCCGCGGGTTCGAGACCCGCCTGGGCAACTTGGTGAGACCTCATCTCTATAATAAATAAAAAACTAGCTGGGCGTGGTAGCATGCGCCTGTAGTTCCAGCTACTTGGAAGGCTGAGGCGGAAGGATTGCTGGAGCCCAGCAGGTCGAGGCTGCGGTGGCCGGCAACGGCCACTGCACTCCAGTCTGGGCAACAGAATGAGACTCCAACTCAAAAAAAAGCAAAAAACAAAAACAAAAAATCCCAAAATATTCATCATAAGAGCTCCGTGTTCCGTGCAATGAAAGCAAAGCCAGCATAGCACGGTGCCCTCTCTTGGATGATGGCATTCAGAAACTGCCGGGATGTTTTAAATAGGGAGCAGTGATTTAGAACGGAGTCCCCCCGCGAAGGAGGGACATCTGAAGTCATCAGGAGCTTGAAAAGATCCTGTGAAGTTGTTTTTGTTGTCCAGAAGGGGCCCCCTCGATAATTTATAGGGTTGTACAACTGGCAGGTTTCTGGGTGACTCTGGGCTTTTATTTCCATTTTGACCAATTAGAAGCATTGTCTCCCAACTTTTAAGTTTCCCAACAACTTTCACAGGTTCTTTTTGAGCTTAAATGGAGCAGAAGTCAGGCCTCTCTCGTGGGTTTCTCACTGCGGCATTTTATCCACACTCAGAGTCTGAATGCAGAGCTTGGCCTTCACTTAGACTTGACCAAGGGCGGGCGGGCATGGGACCCTCCCACCGCCACAAATCTCTGCTCTGCCCTCCTGCCATGATATCCCCTCTGTCTGTGCAGCGTTTGGTATTAATTAAGCTGCTTTCTTTCCCTTCCATGGGCCCGCCTCTCCCAGCACATTCATCGCCACCTTTACTTTCGGCCTCACTTGGCCTCAACGTTTTGGTGACCGACAGACAGACACCTCATTATGCAGCGAGCTTGAATTGAGACTCTTCCTGTTCCTTGGAAACCTCCCTCAAGAGTGCCACAATCTTTTCTCCGACGAAGACATTTGCTCCTGCTGAGGGCAATTCTGCCGACGGCCCCAACACAGCCTACGTTGTTCTCTTGCCTCAAGAGATTTTTTTTCTTTCTTTTTTTTTTACTCCATTTCACTTGTTTTTCAGCTCAGCTCCACAGGTCAGATGTGTCTATCCAGGAGCCATCTGGCTGGCAGCAGTTGTCTTTTTCAGATACAATTAGACTCTTTACTCAAGGGCCTACATTTTGGAAGCGGCCAACTCAATACCCTTGCAGTTCACCTCTGGCCAGCTGTAAGAGACTGATGAATCCTGCCTAACTTGCGACAGAATCGATGAGCTGCAAGTCTCCCCAAGCAAGACGGGGTTGCCTCCTGTCGCTTCCTCTAAGAAGTACCATTGGACTGGGCGCAGTGTCTCATGCCTGTAATCCCAGCAATCTGGAAGGCCAAGGCAGGAGGATCTCTTGAGGCCAGGAGTTCAAGACCTCAAGGGCTGCTTGGGCAACATAGTGAGAACACTATCTCTACAAAAAACAAATAAAAAATGAGCTGGGAAGGTGGCACATGCCTGTAGTCCCAGCTGCTCCGGAGGCTGAGGCAAGAGGATTGCTTAGGCCCAAGAATTTGAGTCTGCAGTGAGCTGTGATCATGCCACTGCACTCTAGCCTGGGTGATAGAGCCAGACCTTTTCTCTAAAAACACACACACAAAATAAGTACAGACAGAGAAAATGCCAGGGCTAGAGAGAGACGCCTTTGAAGGTGGTAAGGACTTTGGTTAAACACCGTGAGGAACTGAAGAGGAGTTACCTTCAGGGAAAGAGAGGAGAGAGGGTTCCTCGTTATTGAAACAATCAGAATTTATCGTCTCTAGGTACTTCTAGAGATGTGTTTAGTCTCCAAACACTCTGCTTGTTTTTTGTTTTTTGTTTTTTTTGAGTTGGAGTCTCACTCTGTCACCCAGATTGGAGTGCAGTGGCCGCTCCCAGCCACCGCAGCCTCGACCTGCTGGGCTCCGGCGATCCTTCCGCCTCAGCCTTCCAAGTAGCTGGAACTACAGGCGCG
>CAUYQG010157547.1:0-14236 GCA_963574415.1 Tarsius wallacei | reverse complement strand
AAAAAATGAGGGAAAAGGACCTGGTTAAGGAAAACTTCAGTAAGAGAGAGAGACAGAGGGAGGCTTCCCACTGCTGCCAATCTCTCCAGGGGAGGGGGGGCGGCACACCTCATCAACAAGGGTACCTGCATCATGAACATTGGTATACCTAACCCTGAATTGCACCCCTGTTCTTTAAAATAAAAAAATTTTTTTTAAATTTACCCCACTTAAAAAAAAAAAGAATGAGACACATCTGCATGTTGCCTTCTATGGACATTAGCAACTGAAAATAGCCAGGTGTTGGATGCTATATATAGTATGAGCTTACTTGTCTAAAAGAACCTTATCTGCATTTTTCTATGAATATTTTATATATAGCATATTATGCATAGGAAATTCCTGGAAAGACACATAGTCTATTGATAGTAGTTGCCAGGAACAGGGCTGATGTTGGGGTGGTTCTAAGTTGGGAAGGAAACTTTCAGTGCTTGTGTTTGTTCTGCTGCATGAAATATATATGTAACATATAGCTCTATATATGTGGATATATATTTTTCACCATGTGCATACATTCCATTTTGTCCAATAAAAGTTAAATTAATAAAAATAGAAGAAAATACACAAAAGAAGTCACTAAGAAGGTATTTGGCATCATGAAACCTCCCAGAGCCGGCCATCCTCAGCCTGCTCTGGACATTGAGATATGGAGGATGGTGGCAACCCCTCCCACTCCACCCGGCCCTGTGCAGTTTCCCTTATCTGAGCCATAAATTCTGGGACAAACAATGGCAAGTCAGCTGAAAGCTGGGCTTGGTGTTTACAGAGGGAAAATCTGGGAACCCGTTGGAATGAAGAATGGCGTCCTAGGTCCCTGGGTTAGGAGGGAGGGCTTCTGAGGCTGCTCTTGGGACTGCTCAGAGGACTGTCCAGGGACCATGGGACAAGACCGGTGGTCATCCTGGGGCTAATCTGAGATTCATATCAGGGTTAAAGTCAGCCATCTCGAGATTCTCCACAAAACAATTATTATAGCATCAATTCTCAAGCCCAAGGAGAAACTTCAATTTGGAATAAATTAGTCAAGAATGTTGCTGTTTCATCCAAGTTCAGGAAAAAGACTTGTGTTGTTGCTGTCTCTACAGGATGTGACTTGCTGCGAGAAGTTAAGTTTCCGTGGGGAGAGAGGCATTCCATTTTATCTTTTATTCCTTGATGGACTATAGTAGGACTCACCCATATTACCCACACACCGGAGTCCTATTTAATTCACTAGGTTTATGAGCTATAAAGAGGCCCCCCTACCCCCCCACCCCCACAAAAATAATCTTCCCTCTTCTCTTGTGCTGTTAAAAAAAAATGAAATAAACATAGGGAATTTTCCATGGCCCGAATTCTGACCTTGGTAAATCATTTTTTTTTTTTTTTCTGGAATGATGAGGGCTTTGCCCTGCCAGGCTGCTTTCTTCAGAATCAGCATTTAACAGCTACTCACACCAGAAGGCTTTTAGTCCCTGAGTTTCCTCTTCCCAGCTAAGCTGAATTTCTTCTTTCCAAGATGGTAACCAAATTCCCACCCTTCTCCCTATTCCTGTCTCAGCACAAACCCACCTGGCTGTCTCCTTTGAGAACTGAGTATCAACAACCAGACTGAGCAAAAGTGTTCAGCACTGTGTTAGCTGCTCCTGCCCGGGAGCCAGTGAAAAGAGGTGAGTGACAATCAGCAAGTCCTGCTTGGCCCCAGCAGCCAGTGGCCAGGCGCTTGTGGACTGTCCTCTCCATGGGCCCTGCAGGAGGCCCAGGAGACATCAACCTGTCACCGTGGGGAGCACACAGTCTTCCTATAGTCCCCACATAGGTTTTATGGTCAAGGGAAACATGAAGTTCATTCCAACATTGCCTTGGTGCTGCCTAAGTCCCAATGGTTGGAGAAGGCTCTCTGGAGAAAGCAGGACTTGAACTGGGCTGTGACGGATTGACAGGATTTATGAAGAAGGGGGAGAAAAGGGAGAAATCCAGACAGAAATAATTCGGGGTAAAGTTCAAAAGTGAGGAGATAACCATGCCATAGGTGCTTTTGGTAAACATGGTGACCTCCAGTGGTGTTGGGTATTATCCTGACGTGGACCGTTACCCCCCTCCCTCAGGTAGTGGCCAAGGCTAGTTATGAGTCATGGGATGCCAGTGACCAAGCAAAGCTGAAAACAATGTAGTCGTCACTCTTAATCAGTGTAACTGTACACATCATATAGGAATTTGACTAATTAACTTGTTTGCTTATAAAGCTGCTTGCTATACTGCCCTGAGGTGCAGATGTGGCTTCGACCCACCGTCAGCGCCTCTGGTAAGGTAAACCAATGTCTTTCCCTGCTGGACCGTGGGGTGACTATTTTAAGAATAGGTAAACAGTATGTGCAAGAACTCACTTCTCAGATCTGGGGTACCTATGTTACAAATGGTAAGATACTGAAGGGACCGCAGGTCTCTGCCTCACAATTTCACTCCCAATTTATGTTCTAATAAAAACAAGTCTCAGGCCTCATTCAGCTGTATCCCTAGTATCTGTTAGCAAGCAGGCCCAAGAACAGTCTCACAGTTTATTCTGTGGGCCTAATGAAGCCCAGCTCTCTGGCGTTTAGGTGTTCAGCCCAAGGACTTGGCTTCAGGCAAGTGCAGATAAATGCCAGTGGCAGGATTTAGCTGCCTCAGTGGATCCGGCAGCAGAACCTTCCAATACTGGGTGAACCCTGCAAAGGACATTGAACCGGGCCGAGGATGCAACTGTGAAGGGTTTAGATTCCTGGGCTTACCCAGACTCTCAGATCCTGTTCACGTAAGGGTGGAAGTGCTGGAACAGTGTTTCCAGCCACTCCATTTATTTTGAACACCACTCATTTCAGCAAAGAAATATTTTTGGCATCCACAAAAATAGCCAACGTTTTGTAGTAGCTGCCTCTGGGGTGTGGATTTCTGATTGGAGTCTTTCAACTAATTGGCAGCCTCTGGTGTGTGTGATCTGATTAGGATACTTAAAATATTAGCTCCTCACTCTTATGGTATGGATTTAAATGAACCCATATGCACATATATCTGGGGTGCCAAAAATATATATACTTTTTTTTTTTTGAGTTGGAGTCTCACTCTGTTGCCTAGACTGGAGTGCAGTGGCATGCTCACAGCCACCGTAGCCTCGACCTGCTGAACTCAGGTGATCCTTCCACCTCAGCCTTCCAAGTAGCTGGAACTACAGGCATGCGCTGCCACGCCCGGCTAATTTTTTTGATTTATTGTAGAGACGAGATCCCGCCAAGTTGCCTAGGCTGGTCTTGAACCCCTGGGCTCAGGCAGTCCTCTTGCCTCTGTCTCCAAAAAAGCTGAGATTACAGGCTTGAGCCACCGCGCCCAGCCAGTAAAAAAGGTATACATTTTTAAAGCAATGTTAACTCTATTACTTTTTGAAGTTGAATTGAATTATGGTAACAATGTATAGTATGACGTTGGCTCAACTGTGCTTTCATCATTTTCTTTGACTGCCCTGCCTGTTGCATGGTGATGCTAGTATTCATTTGATTAGCGCCATCTTCTGCATGAACGTCATACTTAAAATGTATATACATATTTTGGGGCACCACAAGTATATTGCACTGTTCAAGGAGGAATATTCAAGTGAGTTATAAACAACATTTGGAGTTTGGAGAAATCATGAGAGACTAACTAACTCTCTGATTTTCCATTAGTGGTGAGAAAACCAAGGGTCAGAGAGGGTGATCAGCTGGCTTAGGGTCACCCTGCTTAGTGGTGGCAAGAGAGGACTGGGTATCTAAACTCCAAGGGAGACTCTTTCAATTACTACCCTCTTGCATTCTGTATCTGGGCAGGAGGGGACCAAAATAACTGAATAAGGTTTGGGCATGTTAATTTTGTAGGATCTGGGCATTGGTTTTGCATTAGTGTAAACAGGTTGCATAGGTAGAGGCACATTGAAGTGTTTATATGTATTGTAGTACTTATATATATCATCTTTTAAATGGACTTGCTTTAGACACTTCAGTAAAAAGGGGGACAGAGGTGGAACCAGAATGGTAAAATGTTTATAACTGCTGAAGTTCAGTGGTTCATTTATGGGGGTTCATTTTACTGTTCTCTACTTTGTATGCATGAAAAATTTCATAATAAAAAGGTTTTAAAAGTCTAAAGTGATTTTTCACACACAGCCAAGAAAACCATTGTTGTGAGGAACACCTAGAGTTGCCCTCTATAATCTCTTAATTGATTTTCATGAAAAATATGATTTTGTTCCTGTTCTACTTGTGTTGTAGTTATTGAAGCGTGGCATTGGTTATGGAGTGGCCAACTCCTTGAAGGTAGGAGCAGTCTTTTTCCCTCCTCAGCTTTACTGAGGTACAGTTGACAAAAATTGTATACATTTAAGGCATACAGTGTGAAGGTTTGATAAACATATACATTGTGAAGTTATTACCACAGTCAAGCTAATTACAGCCATCATCTCACATAGTTACCGTGTGTGTGTGTGTCTGTGTTGTGAGGACACTTAAGATCTATTTCTTAGCAAATTTCAAGTAAATAATACAGTATTATTATGAACTATAGTCAGTCACCATGCTGAACATTAGATCCCCAGAACTTATCCATCTTATAACTGAAAGTTTGCACCTTTTACCAACATCTCCCCGCTCCCCCACCCCCAGCCTTTGGCAATCACCATTCATTCCACTCTAAGCTTCTGTGACTTCAACTTTTTAAAATTCTGTACATGAGTGAGATCATGCAGAACTTGTCTTCTTGTGTCTGGCTTATTTTTCCTAGCGTAATGTCCTCCTGACTCATCCATGTTGTTGCAAATGAGGGCATTTCTTTCTTTTTATCACTGAATATTATTCCATGGTATGTATATGCCACATTTTCTCCACCTGCTTGTCTGTCTTACACATCCTCTTATCTCCTATGCCAAGCAGAACTATGTTGCCCCAACTCACTCTCAGCAGCCACTGTGGAGTCCCACCCCTGGTGACTCATGCTTTTTATCTCTGCTCCCTGTCTGCGCATGGTGTGTGTTCGTGTGTCTGTGCGGTTAATGATTCCAAATGCCATGTTTCAGCCTGGCCTGCAAGGGTGGGAAGAATACGTAAACTTTCTGTTTGTATTCAGTTAAATGTGTGTGCATTCCCATAGCCATCAGCTGCTGCTGTTGATGTTGCAAAACTATCCCACAATTAGAAAAGGGTGGGGAGCAGTCTTTCTCTCACCCCCTCTACCCGCCTCTGCCCTCTTGCCAAGGAGCCCAGGAAGGCCTTGGAATAACCTGAAATAAACTTGCAAGTTCAAGCAGAGCCTTCATTCCTGTCTTACTGGCAATTAACAGTGATCTACTGGCGGCTGCATCCTAGCCCAGCTGCTGTCCCCTTGTTATCAGCTGCTTCGAGGACTAGGCTCATTATTGGTCAGTTCCTTGCTGCTCTGCAAACGACCCTTTTCACATTTAGCTCTTGCCCGCATCCACATCCTGTCTCTTTAGTGTTCTGCTGTTGTGGGAGTACCCCATGTTGCAGTAGAAGAGGGGTATGCGATGAAGAGAGCCCCTGTAGACAGATGGACCAGATCACTCAGTAATTTTTTCCCTGGCATTCTAAAGATGGAATGCACCTCAAAATGTGCTCTCTGTGAGAAGTTCTCAGAGAACATGAGGTTGGCCTCACATAAATCGAAATCCCTGCACAACCATCTGCCAACAGCTGATGCTGTTTTGCCCCAGCACAGACAGGGTGCTTCCAGAAGGCTATTTGTCTTCTCGCCTTTTGTCAAGAAGGCTCCTATTCCACAGATGAGACGGGAAATCACCCAAAGCTCTATTTTCCTTTCGGCGCAGCCAGTAAGTGATGTGTAGACTATCACCTCCCACGCATTTGGGACCTTGGTCATTGGCGTGGGGCAGCCCAGCCATCTTATCCGATCAGCCTGGCCATGATGCTTAACTGTTAATACAAAAACACATGGAAGGAGCCCTGCTCTGTTTAATGTGAGGAATTCCTCTTACAACCTAATGTTAGCGAAAAGCTGTCACTCCTGAAGAACTGATAGGTTTCTTTTTATCAGATGAAAGGAATTGCTTTCCCTTCTCTGCCTTCCTTCTTCGGCTACCTTGAAAATCGGAGCTCGGTTCCATTCTTTGCAACCTTAGCAGGAGTTTGGGGTATATTTTCTTCCTCCTCCTTTTGGCCTGGGTTTTGGTTTTCTGTTTCCATGTTCAGAAGTCCTTTAGGAAGTATACAGGGCATAAGTACATGACATGGCCAAAGGCAGTGGTTCCTATGCTCCCCTTCCATTCCATCCTTTGGTTTTGAGGACTCTTGCACAGCCCTCCTGCTGGCGTCTGTTGTGGGTTTCCTCTTCACAGAATTTCTAGCAGGCCAGCCTGTTATAGCCCAGGTCTGCCTCGGCTGTACATTTCACAAGTATCTAGAGTCTTGCCTTTTTGTTTTGAGGCAGCAGCTCTTCCCTGTACTTAATGAATCTGAACATTGCTCCTAGGAATATACTTGCCTCTGTCATCCATCTCAGGCCCAGAGATAGAGGTGGTTACAAATACATGACGAGCATCTAGGAAATCAAGGACAGTCCAAGAAAGGCTGCCCCTTTGACTGATTGTGGTAACTGGATTCAGATGGAATTGGGCTGGGAAGGCATTTGTGAGGGTTATGAGCCTTGGGACGAGGTTGCTGAGGGCGCCGGTTCACAGGAGGCTACTATAGGTGGCTTTCTATACAACATAAAGATTATGTTTCTCAAACTGATCCCTAGATATTTGTTTCTCTAAGAGTTCTCTGTAAGGATTTTAAATTTTATATTTTTATTTTCGTCATAATTTTAAAAATTGTTTTAGCATATGCTGGATCATCTGAACGGCCACCTTTTGACTGAGAGTTTGGTGTCTTGTTTACATTTACTATCAGGTTGGCACCCAGGGACCACCAAAAATAACTATACTGGCCCAGCACAAGGGCTCATGCCTGTAATCCCTGCACTTTGTGAGGCCAAGGTGGGAGGATTGCTTGAGGCCAGGACTTCAAGACCATCCTGGGCAACACAGTGAGGCACTATTTCTGCAAAAATTTAAAAATTAGCTGAGCATGATGGCATGCACCTGTAGTTCCAGTGATTCGGGGCTGAGGTGGGAGGATTGCTTTAGCCCGGGAGTTCGAGATTACAGTGAACCATGATTGCACCACTTCACTCCAGCCTGAGCAACAAAGCAAGACACTGCATCTAAAAACCAAAAGTACTAATGAGACTCTTTGGAGGGGCCACAAGATTATACTTGAGGGTTCCTTGATTATATATTGGCTTGGAAATGGAAAAGAACAACGTACGTACCTAGACACTTCTTTACTTAAGAGAAGTAGGAGAGGAGAAGCAGACCTTAAGCAAGCCTTGACTGCTCAGGAATGTCATAATAGATGGAGCCAGGAATCCTGGAAATACATTGCACAAGAAAGTCAGCCATTGGCCACATTTACCACCTCCCCGGCATCAAAGGCTTAGAAAACGTACACTCTGGGACTCTGGTTCTTTATCCTGTCTTGTCATTTGAATGAACTGGGAAGCCTCCAGGTGCTTGAATCCCCTAAGGGAGATTCTGATTTACTTTATCTGGGGCATGGATATTAAAACAAAACACAATTCATGGCCCAAGAAGGAGCAGGGGGACTCAGAGGGATTCCCCATCCTGGTCCTCTGTAGCCCGGTTCATTCAAATGACAAGACAGGATAAAGAACCAGAGTCCCGGAGCATAAGTTTAGCCGTTGATTCCAGGGTGGGGGTAAATCCTATGTAACCAATGGCTGACTTTCTTGTGCAATGTGTTTCCAGGGTTCCCGGCTCCATCTATTATGACATTCCTGTAGCCAGCCTGGCAAGTCAGCTCAGCCCCTTGTAACTGAGGAGGAAGAGCCTGGCTTGGTGCAGGGGCCACAGGTAAGAGAGCTCAAAGAAGGGAATTTGTTTGTTGGAACTTCCATGAGAGCTGTTGTGGGTTGAATTGTGTGTCCCCAAAAGATATATTCAAGTCCTAACCCCTGGAACAAGATTTTATTTGGAAATAGACCTTTGCAGATGTAATTAAGGTGAAGTCTACTAAATTAAGGTAGGCCCTTTTCCAGTGACTGGTGTCCTTATAAGAAGAGAGACATGTGGACACAGAGACACACAGCAAGAATGCCATGTGACGACAGAGGCAGAGATGGGAGTGAGGCAGCTGCAAGCCAAGGAGTGCTAAGGATTGCCAGCAACCACCAAGAGCTGGGCAGAGCCAAGGAAGGATTCTTCTCCAGATACATCAGAGGAAGTATGACCCTACTGGCACGTGCTTTTGGACTTCCAGCTCTAGAACCATGCATTTCTGTTGTTTTAAGCCAATCAGTCTGTGACACTTGATTATGGAGCCCTAGGACACGTATACAGGCCCCAGGGGGCTTCGTTCACAGGAGGGGTGATTGCCAGGCCCCTTCCCCGATCTGGGCAGCAGCAGGAGCCTGGGGCCAGATTCTCAGCAGTTGTCACAGCTGTGACTTTACTGGACTTGAGCAGCAGCCTGCACAGGAGAATGTCAGCATGGGAAAAGGGACTCAAATGTAAGTGACAGCTTGGCTCTCATCCCTTAACTTTAATTAGCCCCCCAGCAACAGCTGCCACTCGAAGATGCCTTGTTATCAAGTCAGCAACAGAGACAGTGTTCTGTTTGGGGAAAGGGCATCGGGTTTGGCTAAAACCCTGCCCTGTACCACATTAGCTGTGTGGCATTGGGCAAGGCACTTTGCCTTTTAGTTACTTCTGTTTTCCCCATCTGTAAAATGGGGATAATGCCATATTTCTCATAGGGCTGTAAGGATTAAATAAAACAATGTGAGTTCAATGCCCAGGCATAACAGAGTGTCACACAGAAGCACTGTCCTTTTGTGGTATGAACACAACAGGCTGAATGCTAGAGGACAAAAACCAAGTGGACTGATCAAGGAAGGTCTCCCAGAGGTGGTAGAGGAATACTGAATGCCAGGCCAAAGATCTGGGCTGTGATTTTAGCTCTGCCACTTATTACTTCTGTAACCCTAGGAAAGTTACTTAACTTAGTGTACTCAGCTTTAAGATTGGATAATAAAATCTGCTTACAAGGCTGTGGAGGGTTAAGTGAAATTTAACTCAATTACATAAGTGCCTTGCCCAGTACCTCTGCAGTCAGTGAATACTGGTTGAAGCCATGACGGGACAGGATAGACCAAGAGGCAGAGAGCAAGGGTGCAACCTCATTCTTCCTTCTTGGGCCTGATGAGAGCCCAGAAGACTGACCCTCTAGAATGGTGCAGTCGACGGCTAGCCCGATTCTGGGCCAGTGAACGCTGCCTGGGAGCACATGTGGTGAATTCTGCATATGGTATGGGCAGTCAGTGGGCTCAAGGACCATCCAAGAGATGCAACTTGGAATTTCCAAGTCCAGCATACATTTCAACAGTTGCTTCTCCCAGACTCCCAGGTACCCCTGTTTTCCCAATTTGCTGCTTACATGTCCAAAACCTACTCCTGCAAGAAGAATGCCAGCCCCGGGAGGCTTGGAGCCTACTGTCACCAAGTGAGGAACAGAGCCTGGCAGAGGGCAGCCTGGGCACAGTCTTCCCCACCTGTTAAGCTCCCACAAGGGAAGCACTAGCCCCACCACATGCTCAGCTTTTCAAGAGAGTTGTTCACAGTTATCTATGGCAAGAATGTAGGGCTTCATTTCACCAGAAAGAATGTTTTCAAATTCAGAAGTTTGTCTGATTTAAATCTAATCAGATTCTTATAAGCCAGTGGAAAAATCAGCCTTTCCCAATTAGGTTAATCTTTTACAAGTCTGTTCATTCCAAGGGCTCTTTGTTTTCTTCCTAGAGCTATGTATGGATGTTCTGCTCTAACTCCATGAGTTGTTGTAGGGGGAGAAGGTGGTATTAGTTTCTTAGGGCTCCCATAATAATCACTACAGCTTATGGTGGCTTAAAACAACTGCAATTTGTTTTGTCACCATTCTGGAGGCCAGAGGCCAGAATCAAGGTGTCATTAGGGCCATGTTCTCTCTGATGACTCTAGAGAAGAATCCTTTCTCGCCTCTTCCAGCTTTTGGTGGTGCTCAGCGTTCCTTGGCCGTGGTGGCATCACTCCCATCTTTGCCTTCATCTCCATGTAGCCTTATTCTCTGTGTCTCAGATCTCCCTCTCATTTATCTTGTAAGGACCCCAGCCATTGGGTATAGAGCCCCTCCTAAATCCAGGGTAATTTTATCTTGGACATATCTTTGAGATCCTGAATTCAATTACGTCTGCAAAGACTCATTTCAAATCAGGTTACACTCACAGATACCAGGGGTTAGGACTTGGACATATCTTTTTGGAGGGCACAAATCAACCCACTACAGTAGGGAATAATAACATTATTGAATAGTGCTTTGTGCCTGGTGACTTTCACATGTTATCTCATTTAATTCTCACACCAACCCCGCAAACTAGATATGATTTATCTCCCACTTCTGTAAGGTGGGAAAACCAAGGTTCCAAGAGGCTCTACTCTTTATCATAAGAAAGAAAAAATTTACAGCTGTCAGAGTAGAAAAACTGTAGAAAAAAACATAGGTTTCAGAGCATCATAGAAGAACACCAGGAATTGTGTACTGATTTTCATCCAAAAAGTGCAGAAAGGTTAATACAACGATAGCAGGAGAACCCATACTGAGACATGTGACTATGCACTCCAAGAGGACTGTACTTATTTTATTTAGTGGCGGAATCTGAGGGTCTAACACATATTAGGTGCTCCATAAATATTGAGTACAGAAGTGAACACATGGGGACATGAGGCTGAGAAGTACAATGACATGGTTGACTTGAGACAGCACCCCACTACAGAATGTGACCTCTTAGTTGCCAAAGGGAAGTAAAGATTCCATCACTGCACTCTTGGCACTAGAGTTGTTGTAGCCTGTTTAGATTTCACCTGTCGGATGGGAATACTGATCTTAATTAAGTGAATGCTGTCCCTAGGTTTTCAGCTTAATGTTTTTTAATTTTTTCAGGATAAGTATCTGTATTAAAAGTCAGGAGCCTGGAGTTTGGGACCAATCTCCAGATTGTCTTGTTGGCATTTTTGGGCTGGGAATGGTTTAAGAATAACAGTAATGCTACAGAATCTCACGCCTTCCCAGGCAGAAACTTGTCCACCATTTTCTGCTCATGTTCATTTTCTGACCCTTGGTCCTATGATTTCACCAAATAGACTGTATGTAAGCGGAGTAAATCATTATACTGATGCAGGAATTTCACTCAGCAAAGGAAATGCATGTCCAAAGTTCTGAGAATTTATGAACCTCGAATCCCAAGAGACTGTCTTGATGTGTAGGGTTTTGAACCATATTTGTGGGAATAAATTTGGGGTATAAAAGTATCCAGGAAGTTTAGGTTTCAGGACAATTAATTCTCACTGTGATTTTTTTTTAACCTTTTTCTAAATGTATTTCAACTTGAACAGATCATCTCCCTGGTTTGTAAAAACTCTGTTACTCAGGGTCCTTCAGAGAAACTGAATCAACAAAACATCTATCTATGTATCTGGGAAGAGATTTATGATAAGGAATTGCCTCACACAAGTATGCAGACTGAGGAGTCCAAAGATCTGCAGTCAGCAAGCTAGAGACACAAGAGAGTCAACAGTGTAGTTCCAGTTTGAGTCACAAAGGACTGAGAATGAGGAGAGTTAATCAGAGTTTCAGTCCAAAAGCCTGCAGTTCCAGACCCAAGAAGAGCCAGTTTCTTAGTCCAAAAGCAGGGAAAGACTGATATCCCAAGCTCAAGCAGTCAAGGTGGAGGAGTTTCCTCTTAATGCTTTGGTTCTTTTCAGGTCTTCAACTGAGTAGATGAAAGCCAGCTACATTTGGGAGGGCAATGTGCTTTACTCAGTTGACAGATTCAAATTTTAATCTCATCCAGATACATCCTCACAGACACGTAAGGATGTTTGACCATAAGTCTGGGCACCCCATGATCCAATCAAGTTGATGCATAAAACTAACCATCACACTCACTCTGTGGCAGATGTTTGTTCTTAGCTCTGGTAAGCTGGCAATGTCATATACATGATCCTTTTTTGGTGGCCTTGGTGAAATTATATTCAATTGAAATAGGATTGGAAGGGCCAAGGCAGAAATCCAGAAAGAGGGACTCATAAGATAGGATGTTTTCTTAGCCTTGTGAGTTTCCATTGGCCTCCTTTGCCTCTTGTCCTGACCATGCCAGCACCTATTATTAAATGAATAAATGAAAGAAACAATGGATAGGTTATATCATTACAGTGTAGGGAAAGCTATCTATATTCCTTTGACCAGGTCTATATTAAACTAACATATCACTTGTTTGAAACCTAAAAGCCAGGGGAAGGCTTTGATTAAAACGTTGTTTGCCAGCTGATCTTTACCTTTCCATGAACAGATATAACTCCCCATGAGCACACTTGAGCAGAGCTGCTGTGCAGGGTGCAAGGAAAGTTGATTTGTTTCCAGATGACTTGGATGAATGGCACCAGCACTATTGGTAGGTGGATGTTCATCCATCCTCCTTCCGGCCACCTTTCATTTCATTTTCATTGCTTTGTTGAGCAGTACAAGGCGTGTTTACACATGAGGCTCACAAAATACACTTGAATGGTTGATTTGTTTTCTTATTAGCTAACTTTATTAGAAGTCATTTAGTCTTTTTAAAACCAAATATCATTTAAAACCCATTATAAAATTGTGATGTTTTTCAATTTGGCCACCCATGCTTAATAAATATTATACTAGGAAAATAATTATCATGCAAGATTTGCTGGTAAACTTGTCAAGTGTTTGAACAACTCAATGTCACACACCAGGAACCTTAATAACTGTGATCTCAGCACCTTTTGTAATTATTTCCTGAGGTGTTTTTTTTTTGCCATTTTATTTTACTGTTTGAATGTTCTCAGAGGTTTGGATTTGATCACTAGGAACTTGTATTAATAAGCAGGGTCAAGGTGGACTAGTGGAATCTTTCTGTATTTATGTACAAATCTAGACAAACAAATCTAGATAAGCCTTCTCTGCTAGGCTCTATTTTCAAATGACTGCCGCTTTTAAAAATTATTGTTTTACTATTTGTACAGCAGAGAAGAAATTGCAAGGGAGGCCAGTTGAGGTGATGCTGAAAGGAGTTAGAAGGATTTGAATTCAGATCTGGATTAATGAGTTGTGTGACTTTGGGCAAGTTATTTAACCTCCCTGGGTCTGTTTTGTCATCTAAGGATGATGATATATACCCTATAGGTTATTATAAGCCTGAACTCAGTGAGATCACCTTTGGCATCATTTGGCTGACTTTATTAATAGAAGCATTTTCCCTCTTTTGGGTTGTTTGAGGGGGAAACCCCCAAAACTCTGGAATTTGTTTGTTAAAAAATGTATATTTATTCTTGCATGTTTAAACTTCAGTTACCTTCAAAGTACTCTCTGTTTGATGTGACACACCTATAGAAACTCTTTTTTCCACTGCTCAAAATGGTTTTTGAACTTGTCAATTTTGATGCCGTTTAGTGCTTCTGTCATTTTTTGTTTCACCTCTTCCACATCGGCAAAATGTTTCCCTGTGAGGACTTTTTTCATCTGGGAAAACAAAAAAAAAAAAGCCACTAGGGGTGAGAGCAGGTGAATGCAGAGGGTGGGACACAAGGGTCGTGCTGTTTTTGGTCACAAACTGGTAAACACTCAGTGTACTCGTAAGTCGAATCTCCAAAAAATTTTTTTTTTCACTGAAGCTGAACACAGCCTCTCACAATAACGCTAACTGGTGTACTGATGCTGATTGGTTCCTAAAACACTTACCTAGCATGGGAAGCTGTACTAGGGGCCTGCCTTCCAAAAATTAATTTTTTTTTGTTTTGTTATGTTTTGTTTCGTTTGGTTTGGTCACTTCTTGTATTCTATTTCTTTTACTGATTTATTATTGTTATTATTATTATTATTTTTACTTTAGTTGATTCTTTTTTTTAATTAATTAATTAATTTATTTATTATTATGGTATTATGGGGTACAGTTAGGGGTTAGGCATACAAAATTGCTTCGTTCAGGCACCCTTGGTGATAAGAGGTGTCTCCCCATCCCCAGAAAGATATCTATCACCATTAATCCCATCGCCCCCCCCCATAGTTTC
>CAUYQG010157539.1:0-29463 GCA_963574415.1 Tarsius wallacei | reverse complement strand
TCTAGTTTTTCTTGGCTCTTTCTGTTCAGTTTAGCCACCTGCTACCACAGGTGATAGAGTGGGCCAGGTGCCAGGTGGTGAGGAGCAGCTGTTTTCCACTTCCTCTTCTCAGGAGAGTCCTGAGAACAGCAGACAATCCTGAGTACCGGTGACTCCCATCTCAGGGTGGTGGGGAATTGCTGTCACTTCCAGAGGAAAGCCCTGGGTGCATGAACCCAAGTCTGCCTTCAGACAGACTTCCACTCGTCCACGGCCCATCCTCACTCATCCAGAGAGTCTTTATGGACACTGGCTTCTGCGGAGACTCTCACAGTCTGATCTATCCCGTTGCCATCTTGCCGGAAGTCTTCTAGGACTGGTGTCCTTAGAAGAAGAGTTAGGACACAGACAGGTACAGAGGGGAGGGATTCACTACAAAGAAAATAAGGAACAAAATAAAAAGGCAGCCTACGAATTGGGAAGAAGAAATTTGTAAACCATTTATGTGATGGGTGGCTAATATCCAAAATTTATAAAGAATTCATACAACTTAATGGTAGAAAAACAAATAACCTGATTAAAAAATGGACAAAGGACTGGAGTAGAAACTTCAAAGAATACTAAAAATGTCTAACAGGTATGTGAAAAGGTATTCAACATCAATAGTCATCAGATAAATGCAAATCAAAGCCATAAGAGCTGTCACCTCACACATGTTTGGATGGCTATTAAGAAAAAGTCAGCCGGGCTTGGTGGTTCAGCCTGTAATCCTGCGCTTTGTGAGGCCGAGGTGAGTGGATTGTCTGAGCCCGCGGGTTCGAGACCCGCCTGGGCAACTTGGCGAGACCCCATCTCCACAATAAATCAAAAATTAGCCAGGCGTGGTAGTGCGTGCCTGTAGTTCCAGCTACTTGGAAGGCTGAGGCGGAAGGAATGCCGGAGTCCAGCAGGTCGAGGCTGCGGTGGCCGGGAGCAGCCACTGCACTCCAGTCTGGGCGACAGAGTGAGACTCCAACTCAAAAAAAAAAAAAGAAAAAGTCAAGAGATAGCAAATATTGGCAAGAGCGTAGAGAAAGGGGATCCCTGTACACTGTTGGTGGGAATGTGGATTGGTGCAGTCATAAAAAACAGTATGGAGGCTTCTAAAGAAATTAAAAATAGGACTGTCCATGACACAGCAATCTCTCTTTCGGGTGTATACTCAGAGGAAATGAGATCACCACCTCCTAAAGATGTGACTTCACCATGTTCTAGGTTCTGGAGGGGCAGGGACTATGACTGTTCTCCATGTTACTGTGTTCTCAGTGCATTGGTCAGCATGTAGTAGGCTGTTACTAGACATATATTGATTAAGCTAATGAATAAAGAGAACATTTATTGATCGATTACTTTGTTAAGTCCTTCTCAGGTATTACCTTCTCTAATCCTTATGGTGCACCTCAAGGCGGGATTTATTTTTATCTTCATTTTATAGATGCGCAAGGTGAGCTAACTTTTCCATGAATACACCAAGTCTCAGGAATCAGTGTATTCTGTTCATCTGGAACAAAAAAGCAGGTGAAGTGTCTTGCCTTCTTCCACTCTTTGTTTTGTTTTTCTTTATTCCCCCTCAATTCTACATTAAAGGAAATCTCTTCCACTCTTTCCATTGTTTTGAATCAGACATTTTGTAAGAAGAGGACATTACCCAGAATGCTTATCACCTTTATTCTCTACTTTGTGATTTCTTTACTTAACATTGCTATGCATTCTAGGGACATTTTTAAGCTAGTCACTATTATTTACTATTTGGTTAAAAACACTTCTTCCTTAAACATGGTTTTGTCTTTTTCTGTTTTGATAAGATCTGAATCAATTCTTTTCCCAGATGTTGGCTTCCATTTGAATTGGAAACATAATACAGATTGCGAAACAAGCAAGTTAAAATAAATATTTCTTCTGTCACCAGAGATGGGGGTTGGAAAAAAAAAGAGATGAGAGAAAGACAATTTTCTGAAACCCTATTAAACCATATTTATTGTTATTCTTGAATGGGCTGTTAGACATTTCCAAGTAGAAGCTATAAGGAGAACAGAAGTCTACACCATTTGCCAGCCACGTGTTCCCATGGTGCGGAGCTTAAATGGGGCCAGTGTGCTGAAGTCCCCCAAAATTCCATTTTTTGAGAAAATGTTCATTTTGTATTCATTGGTATTTATGTCAAAGAGAGTGAGTTTAGCCCTTGCTGCAGCTGTTGACCTGTTGCTTCAGCGACTCTGTTGATTGGTCAGTTTGGATCACCTGAAAGACAAAAGTCCTGTCTGCTGTTGATTGGATTGGCTGTTCCTGACTCCACTATTGGGTTTCATTTGATTACTTAATTCCAATGGTGCATTGACAGTCTTGTTGTCAGGTGGTTACTGCATCTTAGTGATCCTTAAAGCTCAGTAGAAGACAATCTAACTAAGACAAAGGGGATGCATACCTTGTTTTTCTATTTGTTTTGCCTAAAATGACCACAGCTGAAAGATTTACGAGGTAGGATTTGTGGGTATAAGCTAATCTTGTGAACTGTTTTATTGCTGAGCATCCGGCTGAGCTCTGTTACTCTAAATGTCTCATTTGCTCTGAGGATTAGGGGTTTGACTTGAGAGCATCCTTAGAATTTTGCCGATGGGCACAAGCTAAGTCCTATTACCTTTACGGGCTATTAGTATAGGGCTATTAGTGTTAGATGGTACACGTGCTCTGTTGGTAGGGGACGCAGTACTTAAGTGCTTGGTATTTATGGATATCAGGGGGATTTGATTAGCCCAAGAATGAGCCATCTCCTTGTATTATAATGAACTGCTTTCTTGTTTGTCTTTCCTATTTGATTGGGAGATCTTTAAGGGATCTCAAGAATTATATCTTCTACATTTTTCAACCAATTTTTAATGGCATCTTGAAATGCTTATGTTGCAGCTGGGATTCTGTTGATGGGTAGCAGGAGGATGCAGGGGGTATAGGTTGACCTACTTAGAGATGCTAGGCTTTGGCTGACAGCAGCCTTTTCCTTGGCTTGTGTGCCCAGGCCAATTACCTCTCGCCCAGTCCCTCATCACACACTGCATTCATGGCCTTTGTAATCCCCTCTCTCCCCAATGGATTCTTAATCTGCTGTAGGTGTTAAACACATGCTTGGCGTATAAATAAGGAGGGAGTGTGTGAATGCCTCAAATACCTCTTATGCTGGTTTTCCAATTTTCCCACCACTATAGTCTCTCCTTTGGGATCTACACATTAGCTAAGAAGACCCACATGAAAATCCCTTCCCTGGGAGAGACATCGCTGTCTTACTAGCAGGTCAGCAAAAGGTAGGTCTTATAAAGGGTGATGCCGCTTGGAACAGATAAAACTTGCTGTGAAACGGGAGGATGGAGGACTGGAGCTTCACCGTAAGGAGTCTTTTTTCAGGATGCCAGGCTGGAATGGGCTGCTGGTGGGATCTCTGGGTGAGCGCTGGGGGAGTTTAGGGGATTACTGAAAGAGGGAGAACCAAAGAGGAGACTAGGGGTTGCTATCCACCGTGTCAAGGCTTCACGTAGAGAGCCCCATTTATCCTGCCCACAGCAAAACTTGTGTCTGTGATGAGACATGAGTGTAGCAGAAGCTTACCAAAGGCAGGGTCATTCGGTTGTCTATGAGAGTCCTAACCGCCCAATTTGCTCTCCATTTTAGGAACTCTTATAAAGGACGATCAAGGTCATTCTGAAAATAAAGAGTCTAACAAACAAACACAACCCAGACAATGCCTCTGATATATAATTGTCAGTTTATTACACTCATAGGCCAAAAGCTTATTTGCTTTACTATGTATGGAACAGAATTGACAAAGAATGGTAGTAGCTGGTGCACAGCTCTTCATAGCTTATGAAGCACATTAATGCATTTCATTTCAGTGTTCCAATAAAATAGGTGCATCAGTGGCTACCTCCCACTTACAAACAGGGATGCTGAGGCTTGGGGACGTCATTGGACTTGTGCATGTTGTATGACAGATACGTGGGAGAATTTACGAGGAGAACCCAGGCCTTCCTGGCTTGAGATCTCTGTGGTCTTCTGTGCCAACCTGCCTCTCAAACATTGCCCAGGGTAGTGGCTCAGGCTCAGTCGTCCAGGGCCTTCTTTTGCCTGGCCATGCTGACCCAGACGTTTCCAGAATGACTTCGTGCATTTAACATGGCCTTGTCAATGTCAGTTATTTAAATAAAGGCTGCAAAGGCTGGGCCTGAAAGGGAGTGAGTAAATTATGGATTCTATTTCTCAAATCCGGTGATTATGGAGATGTTTTTGGCTCCAGTCAAGGCTGTAATATTTATACAATGCCTTGGTTTGGGGATAGATTATATAGTGCTGAGAGGCATTTATGCTGCTTGTAGACGTTTGAACTCCTGTTGCTGTCTTGATTGTATTGTGCCCCTCGAGTCCTTGAGTTCTTGGAAAGAGAAATTGCCCACAGAAGTAGGTGACATCCTTAAGTTGAGACTTGACTGTTGCCAGCAAATCCTCTAGGCTGCTCCACAAATCACATGAATGGCTCTCTGCACTGCCACAGCATGGGATGAGCTCTGTTTACTTCAAGTAATTATCATTATCACCGGTTACTTAATCAAAGGTGCTACGTATTGAGACTATCTCTGTGCCTAGCGCAGGGCCACCCCACATATACATTATCTTCCGTTCTGAAAACCATCATATAAGTAGACGCTGTGACCTCTGTTTGATTGGGAATGGCATCAGCGAGGCTAAGGAACTTATACAGGTCCTGAAATTAAGTCAGTTAAAGCTCAGTCGGTTTCGTTCTTGTGTTTGAAATGTTAGTAACGGATCATTCTATAAAAAGTTTTCACTTCTACAGAATCTTATAAATCCTTCTTGAACACACGGTAGATACGTTGATGACTGTTCCCAGCGGATGTGCCTAATTATGGGGACTTTCTGAGCATGTGATAATTCCTCAGGCCTTCTGCTTGGGAGGCGAGGGGTGTGTGTTGTGGCCAGAGCTGGGAACATTTCCTTGGCAGAGACTAACTAGTGAGACCAGCAGAACTGTTCTGTACGTCTCTGACTTTACGACAGGTCCCTTTGAGCGGACCAATTTGGTTGGTTGAAATTTTCATTTTCTCTATCACTTCTGGATCAATGAATTAAGTGTTCATGCCTGTGCTAAAAGATAGATTTAGACCCAAAGGACTTACTTTAGAGCATGCCTCCCAGGGAGGCCTATTTGCTCTTCATATTAGGGTCTTAGAGTTGTTTGCAATAACTGCCAGCTGATTTCCTATAGGAGTTATTTCTTTTAGGAAGTGACTTGAATCTTTGGAACTACTGGCTCAACGTACCACGAGCACAGCTGGGTTTAGGGAAAGTGGTGTTGGTGAGGCAACCATGGTGGAATGCCTTTGACCTAGAATTAAGGCCTGGGCTTGGGCCCCATCTTTACCAAGGAGTCAGCTGTGTGACTTTCACTTAACCTGTATGCATGGTCACCTATCTTATTAGTGTCTTGATATTCTTAATTGTCACTTGCATATGTAACTCATGTTTTGGTTGCTGAAATGATGGACCACAAATCTTGTAGCATTCTGTAGTGCTGATTGTCAGCTTACCGACACTCATAGTCCCAAAGCTTGTTTGCTTTAGTGTGTGTGGAACAGAATTGACAAATGATGGTCATAACTTATGCACAGCATTTGATAGTTTATAAGTATTATTATAAATATAATAATGGTAATAGCTTGCACACAGCACTTCATAGATAAATCTAAATGAGGTATCTTGATTTCCTGACCCACTAGATGTGAGCATGTTGTTGCCTGCATTTTTAAAAAAAATTTATTTAATTATAGACATGTGGGGTACCAGTCAGGATTACTTGCACAAGGGTACAAGTAGGCCTCCAAATGGCCCTCACTTCCCCTGGTTTGGGACCAGGTACCCTTGTGTTTTACATGCCCCTCCCCTGACATTGCCAGCCACCGCTGATCCCTTCCTGGTGCTAATGTGACAAATGTTCAGAGTGCCCTTATGAGTGAGAATATGTGGTATTCAGTTCTTTGTTTCTGTGACAGACCACTAACTTGAACCCTAACCCTAACTGATGGTGGTCTCCAACTCCATCCAATTTGCTGTGAAGTCCATAATTTTGACCTTCTTTATGGCTGTGTAATACTCCATCACGTATATGTACCTCATTTTCTTTATCCAGGCCACTTTCGATGGGCAGTAGGGTTGGTTCTAAGTTTTTATGGTTGGGAATAGTTATTGCCTATATTTTTATTTTCCTTTCTTGGTGGAGAGAATGGGAGAACTTAGGTCTCCTGACACAGGCTGTGATGAAGCCCACTTCTCTCTTGCCCCTCTTTTAAAACTTTCTAAAAACATCACTAATACCAAACAGTTGTGTGTGGCAGACACAGTTCATGAATGTTTGGGGGTAATGGAATGTGTGCAGGGGTAGTTGTATCCTAACATGGAGGGAAGTAAACAGCTGAACTTGGAATATTGGATGTCATCATGTGCCAAGTCTCTGGCCATCTTCCTCATCGGTGTCCCCCAAGATCCCTGCCAGCAGCTCTGGCGTCCAGGTTGCTTCTTCCTCCCATATCAGAGTAGCCAAATCTGTGTCTTCCACGTCTTGCAGGGAAATTCAAAACATTTTTGGCCATTTAGTATAAAGGCCAATTTAACTCTTCTTTTTTAAAAAACACTTCTCTCCCTTCTAGAGCACATCCAAGGTGAAAGTGGGAGGAATTACCTTTAATAACCATACAAGTTCATTAAGGTGTATGCTCAAAGGAGGGTCTAGTATGTGGAAGAAATTTTCCACAGTTTCGTAGCAATTGGTTAACTCAGGGAATGCATTTACCTCGGTCTCCCTCCAGTCCACGTTCCACGCAGCAAGCAGAGGGATTATTCTGAATGCAGGTGAGATTGTGTCTCCTCCGTTCTCAACTTTTCATAGCTCGGAGTGAAATTTGAAGTTCCCACTGTGGCCACCAGGGTGCCCATTGCTGCTGCTTTGGGCCCTTTCTGACTCTGGCCTGCCATGACCCTTCCCTCACTGTGTTCCAGCCTCAGTGGCTTCTTGGGGTCCGCCAGGCTCCTAACACCTCAGGGCCCTTGCAGTTTCCTCAGGTGGCCGGCAGCTTCCCTGTCTTTCTGTAGGTCTCTCCTCAGTCATCACAGAATCGGGGGGCCTTCTGCGACCTGCCAACTGTTCTTTTATACAAACGTATTATTATTTAATCATTTGTCTAATTGCACGTTCAGTTTTTGTCTCCCCACACTAGAACGAGTGCTCTGTGAGAGGAGAAACTTGCTGCTTTTTTCTGGCTTCCTCTCTTTCCACATCTCCTACGACAGTGCTTGTGTGTAATAAGCATTGACACATTATTTGTTGAATGAATGAGTGTATGAGTGTTTGCACCCAGTGGATATTTCTTGAGCACCCACATGTGCCAGAGTCAGTGATACCAATCTCTGCAGGCGATATTGTGAGAATTAGCTCTGCAAAGGTCATTCCCCAAAAGCAGAGGGTTCCCCCAATGTAAAGGATTGTTATTTTTGTTCCCCATCTCCTCTACCTTTTTTACTCTTCTAGGTGCCAGAGAGGCCCACTGCTCTATTATCAGGAATTGGTAGGGCTTTTCTGCAAAGGGCTGGGTAGTAGGCCTTTCCGGTTTCATGGGCCCGATTGTCTCTGTCTCCTCTATTCAAGTCCACTCAGCTGTTGAATGAGCAGGGCTGTGTTCACCAAAACTCTGACCCACAGGCCACACTTTACTAACCCTGGTTGGAAAGAATAAAAGCTCTTTCACAGGTCAACCCCAAATTCATTAGAGCACGATGTGATACCTTTCTTATAGTAGTTACCTTTCTTATAGGCGTCTAGAGGCATCCTGAGGGGGCAGGCTTCATTTAGCAAGAACTGGTGACTTGCAGTGGGATTTGCAGAATCAGCAAAATGTCAGAGGGATGATCCCTTTGTGGGCGAGGACACTGTTCCAGTCAATCTCAAATGACATTTGTTGTGTTTGAGTAAGGCCCACCCTGTTCCTCAGTGAGAGCAGAGTTCATCTAAAGAGATTTAAAACTCAAAGCAAATGGGACAACCGCCAAATCATTCAACAGCCAAATCCCACCAAATCCCATGAAAAGTGTTTCTTTCATGATCAGATTTTAATACATCGACTAGTGAAGTTCTCCACCCTCTGACAACTTGAGGGCTTCATTGACAGGGATTGTCGTACAACTCACAGGAAATGTATCAAGTTTGCCAGATTACCATTCTGATGTCTACATCTCAGGGTCAAGTTCCAAATAATCTGCCTCATGGCTTATTTTTCATGGCTTTATTTGCCCACAAAATCTGTGTTTGGTAAGCATGCTTGATAACACTGCCAAATTTCACAATCTGCAGGTTGTCCCAAAGCTTTATAGCCATAGGAGAAATTGTATTAATTTAATTGTTAGGTTGCAGTCTGTTCCATATGTTCACGGTCTGACGCCAACTCTGCTAATTTGAAACACACTATCTGGCTGGGCTATTCAGTGTGTATGTGGATGTGTGTAGTGTTTCTTTCTTTTACAAAAAATGCTAACGGGGAAAAAGAACTGATGAGTCAAAGTATTTCACAAAACTGAGTTTCCACATATAGGGTACAGAGAAAATGTGCCTCATTGGTAAGATACTGTAGTATTCTAGTGACCAAAATTAGAAACATATTTAAGAAATGTTCCATTGCTTTTTCAGGATTCCAAGTTCAATCTGGACTATTTGTTACCTTTTTTTTAGTGTTTATCCCTCTTGAGTATAATCAGCTTTTAAGATGAAACTTTGAACAGTAGTTTTAAAATATTTTTTAAAAAATTTGATGTAGAATGAATTTTCTTATCACAAGGTGGAATGAAAAACACAGTTCAGAAACACATGTTTGGTAAGAAGCAAGTATACTAGAAAGGCTGTACCAGAGAAGAAAATTTATTTTGGAACATTGCCGTGTCCAACCAGTGAGAAAAATGAGGAAAGAATGGAGGGGACATTTTCTGGAAGGATATTACTTTCTTAGATTAAATACATTTAGCCAAAAATTATTCCAAGATACTGTAAGGTTAGTTGTTGGCCTGATCTTTTTTCTTTGGCTCCTTGCATTCATTCCTTACCAAGAGGAAAACATTTTCAATATTATTGCTTGGGAAAAAAATGTTTACATACGTCTAATTATAAGATTACAAATATTAATATATATACTTGAAATTGGAGTTTATCTGTCAGACTGACCACTCACCCCTTTTCAAATTGTTCTTCTTTCTTCCTCTTCTTTCTTTTCTCCTTATTTACTTTCTCTTTTTCTCTTCCTCCTCCTTTTCCTCCTGTTTTTGCTTGAATTTGTTATTAAAAAGAGTAACAGTGGAACAATATTTAGTTTTTTTTTTTGGAGTCAGGGTCTCACTCTGTTGCCCAGGGTGGAGTGCAATGACATGATCACAGCTCGCTGGGTAGCTGGGGCTATAGAAGCATGCCACCAACCCTGGCTCATTTTTTGAATTTTTGTTGAGACAAGGCCTTGCTATGTTTCTCAGGTGTGTTTCCACCTTGGCCTCCCAAAGTGCCGGGATTACAGGTGTGAGCCACTATGCAGAGACCACCATTATTTAGTTTAAAATGAGTTTTTAACATAACTAGACAATTCACATAGTGTGGACATTAAATGCAAAGCCAAATAGTTCAGTTGACATGAACGCATGTCCTTCTTATTTCTGGAACATGAAGTATTACGTAAAACCCTGATTGTTTTTCCCTTTTACATCCAAGTTAGCTCTATTATATTAGCATCAGCAGATGGGTTTAATTTGGGTCATTTTTCACTTTGGACCACCTCATGCTTTTTCCTGGGAGCCAAAAATGAGAGTGATCTCATAGAAGGGATTGCATAAATGCCACTCATTAGGGTCACTTAAAGTGGATATATCCAGTTGTTAATAAAATCAAAAAACAAGCAATAACTAAACACAATAAAAAACCCTGCCAAATCTTTTCCATATTACTGGATATTATGAGAAATGCTAATTATATATTTTGATTAATATCGGGATATTAAATTCTAAGGCAGACTATTTTTTAACCAAGCCTAACCTTTCACATTACACATATTTAAAATAACATATTAATTCTCATTTTAAGTTAGAGCTTTAACAGACTCATCTTTGCATTGTTTAATTTGCTTATCAAGTCAACCTTTGAGACATATTGCCCCTGATTTATGGTAATAGCAGCCCCCGAAGATGAATTCAATCACTTGGCTAGTGAGAGTGAAACTAGAACTGGAAACCAAACAGAGGACCGACACTCAAATGTGACCACTAGCCTGTGACTTTGAGTACCTACTGTGTGAATTCGTCTGTTTTGTTTCAGGATGAATATGAGGTGGTGGCTTCTCCAGTTGAAATTTAAACTAATAAAAGTGTTTGAAATAGTTGAATATTGCACTCCCGATCATGAACGGTTCCCTAATACGACACACTACTAGACGTTACAATGAGAAAAGCTGATATATCATCGCCCTTTCTTAAAACAAAACAAACAAAAAAAGAGTCTTAGTTAGACTTTCCACACTGAAAACTATTTGTTGAGTCATGTTATTTTCCTTTTTTTGGTTGAGTGGTCCTCAATGATACTGAGTCATGTTGTTGATATTAAATTTGAAGATACCCATGTTAGACATTACTGCTGTGTTGGCATCTGATTTTTGCCCTCTCCCTCTGTCCATATGGGAGGTAGAGGTCTCTGCTCCAGTGAGGCTAAGTACAGCCATGTGACCCGCTGTCACCAATGAAACAGAAGGAAAGGGGCCGTCTGGGTGGAAGCGTTTAAGAGTTGGGTATGTTTCTCTATGTTCTCTTCCTTTCTCTTTGGCAGTGATGGAGATGCATGTTGAGATGGAAATGCCATTAAGCTGAAGCAGCTGGGAACGCCCAGCCAACATATGGAGGACAGCTGCCCTGGAGAACACTCTGGACCAGCGGTGACTCTGCTTGAGCAATAAATAAACTTGGGTTGTTTTTCAACCTTGAAATTTAGGAATTGCTTGTTACTGCAGCAACCTCGTCTAACCTGACCAATGAAAGATGAAGCTGCAGGTAGTGAGCTGACATAGCTGCTTTAATTTTCGAAAGGCTCCCACTGGGCCTTGGAACGGTATTTTCCCCCTTTTAGCATGACACTTTCCTCCTGGAGTATATTCAAGATCAATATTCTTGAAGAGTGTGATCAAAATAACAGTTGTTGGATAATAAATTTGGAATCATGAAGGACAAGTTGTTCAAGATTTCTTTTGAATTATTCCTTCAATAAGGTCAAGCCAATTACAGTTGACTCTTTTTTTAAAAATTTGAGTTGGAGTCTCACTCTGTCGCCCAGACTGGAGTGCAGTGGCCGCTCCCGGCCACCGCAGCCTCAACCTGCTGGG
Organism: Tarsius wallacei; assembly: GCA_963574415.1. Lineage (NCBI taxonomy): Eukaryota > Metazoa > Chordata > Mammalia > Primates > Tarsiidae > Tarsius > Tarsius wallacei. The sequence continues at coordinate 17,992 of CAUYQG010157539.1, read as the reverse complement.
CTCAGGCGATCCCTCCGCCTCAGCCTTCCAAGTAGCTGGAACTACAGGCTCGCGCTACCACGCCCGGCTATACAGTTGACTCTTGAACTGTTCGGGTCTTATATGAAGATCTTCCTTCCATCTCTGCCCCTTTTGAGAGAGCAAGACCAACAACCCCTCTTCTTTCTCCTCTTCCCCAGCCTATTTAGCATGAGACGACGAAGATGAAGACCTTTATAATGAGCCACTTCCACTGAATGTAAAGTAAATATATTTTCTCTTCCTTGTGATTTTTTTCATAACACTTTCTTTGGCTTACTTCATTGTGAAAATGCAGTATATAATATATATGACTTATTTATGTTATCAGTAAGACTTCCAGTCAACCGTAGGTTGTTCATATTTACATTTTGGGGGTGTCAAAAGTTATATGTGGATTTTTGACATGGGGGTTGGTGCCCCTAACTCCTGTACTATTCGAAGGTCAACTTTGAAAAGGTTTACTTTTTGAGCATTAGTGGGAGAGTAAACTAGAACAGCCTCTGTGGAAAATAGCATGGCAATTCCTAAAAGATCTAAAAATTGACCTCCCATATAATCCCGCAATCCCCCTACTGGTAATATATCTAGAGGAACTCAAATCACTCTATGAAAAAGATACCTGCACACATGTGTATTGCGGCATTATTCACAATAGCAAAAACATGGAACCAACTGTGCTGCCCATCAAAAGAGGACTGGATTAAAAAAATGTGGTGTGTATATAAGATGGAATATTACACAGCCATAAACAAGGACAAAGTTATGAACTTCGTAGAAACTTGGATGGACTTAGAAGCTATAATACTGAGTGATCTATCACAGAAATAAATAACTGAGTACTACATGTTCTCACTCATAAATGGACCTTGAACAACTATCGTAATATTATAAGAAAGGGATTGGCAGTAGTGGGAAACTGCCAGGGGGAGGGTGGGGTCGGGATTGGCAAGAGTGAGAAACTGCCAGGGGAGGGGGAGGCACACCTCATCAACAAGGGTACCTGTATAATGAACACTTGTATACCTAACCCTGAATTGTACTCCACATATTTAAAATAAAAAATTAAAAAAAAAGTGTAGCAACTTGTCAATCACATCTTACAATGAATTACCAGCACATCTCTCTTAAGGTTAAGTGTATATGCCAAAGAACCAGCTCAAAACTGGTTACATATCTATATATATTTATGTAAATATGGTCATATACACACATGCATATACATCCACACTCATATATGTTTTAATATTAAAAGTATTGGTGAATATTTTATATGTTTTCTTACAATATGTAGAGTGCTATACAAACAAATGTTCATTTTAGTGATTTTTCTACTTTTCAAGAAGTAGCAAACTAGATCATAAGCTCCATGCTTGCAGTGACAACACATATTTCATCTTCTTATCCCTGAAGCTTACAGTGCCAGGCATATCGAAGGGATGTTAATATCTGTAGAATGAATAGAACACTGCCAAGGATTTGTGCAGTTGTGAAAGGTACAGTGTGGATGCCTATCAGTGACTCCTATCTTTCTAAAGCATCCTGGGAAGTGAAGCAGGTGAGTCCAACCTATAGATAGATGTATGTTTGTGGAGAATAGATATCGTTCCGTGTGGGTCATAGGAAAAGCATTGCTCTTGGAGCCAGAAGGTCAGGGTTGACATTTCTGTTAATTAATTCACTATCTTGAGAAAGTGAGTCGACCTCTTTAAGACTCAGCTTTCCCATAGAAGAAGGGAGCTAGATCTCTCTCTCACAGGATTTTTAATGTGGGGTCTACTTGGAATTTCTTGAAATTATATACAATTTTTGGGTTTGTCTACATATATAAAAACTTTTCTAAGGTTGACAGTGAATAGCTTGCCTTATTCTCAAAGGGGTTATGAACCAAAAAAGGTAAAAAATAATTGATGTAAGTTTGATATTATCATGCTTCTAAGTCCAAGAGTAGAGAGAGCAGAGTTTGGGAATGAGAGCTGCATTTATCTCCAAACCTCCATTTATTCATTTTGTATTTTTTGTGTGTTTTTTTGTTGGGGGCTCACTCTGTTACCCAGGCTACAGTGCAGTGGCCTGATCATGGCTCACTGCAGCCTCTATCTCCTGGGCTCAGGAGATCCTTCCATCTCAGTCTCTCAAGTAGCTGGGACTACAGACGTGCACCACCAAGACTGGCTAATTTTTTTTTTTTTTTTTTTTTTTTTACCGTTGGTAGAGACGAGATCTTGCTATACTGCCCAGGCTGGTGTTGAACTCCTGGGCTCAAGCAATCCTCTCACCTCATCTTCCCAAAGTGCTGGGATTACAGGCTTGAGGCAGTACTCCCAGCCCATTTTGTATTCTTAGTGACAAGTCCCAAGGACCAGTTTTAAATGTAGAACAAGAAAGTCGGTATAAATTTTCAATGATGACATTTACAAACATCTGTAGCATACACATGCTTTTCAAAGTCTTTGCCTATATCCTGTTGTGGAGACAAGCAGTGTGATTAATCTCTTGTGTTGTTTTAGAGATTGATTCAGAGATGCGTGATCTGAATTAGTTTGGCCAGGTTTTCTGTCTTCAGTGACAGTGGCTAATTCTTTTCTTTCTTTCGAGTCAGGGTCTCACTTTGTCACCCAGGTTAGAGTGCAGTGGCATGATCACAGTTTACCGCAGCCTTGACCTCTCGGGCTCAGGAGATCCTCCCACCTCCACCTCCAGAGTAGCTGGGACTACAGGCATGCACCACCACACCTGGCTAATTTTTCTGATTTTTTATTTTATTTTATGGAGATGAGGTCCCGCTATGTTGCCTAGATTGATCTTGAACCCCTGGGCCCAAGTAACCCTTCCACCTCGGCCTCCCAAAGTGCTGGGATTACAGGTGTGAACCACTGTGCCCGGCCGGCAGTGGGTTGTTCTGACTTTGACTTCCCTTGCCACCCTGACCTCCTGTGTTTCCGGGTTCCAGGCAACTGCTGTTTCCCCACACGCTCCTAATCAGCTGACACCTGTGCTCACACTGCCTGGTGCCTGGGCTCAGGTGTTTATTTTCACTATTAAGGAAATGTTCATGCTTGTCTTATAAATAGGGAGAAGGGAGGTTCTCACAACAGAAGCACAGCCCATGAGTGACACAGAAGCCTGCAAGAAAGGGGGACCAGAGACCCCACTGAGCCTGATGCCTATGACTGACAACCTGCTCTGAAGTGACTTTGGCTGGAATTTTCCTGAGCCTATGGCCTGACTCCTATTTTAATTAAAATTGTAATCCTGAAAACAGTATGTAAGGTAGATAACCTCTTTCCCTTTCCAGGAAAGAGGACTCAGAGCACTTAGCTCTTAGAGGTAAGAAGTCAAATGCTAGCTCTCTATCTCAAGCCTGGGACGCTCTGCCATGGAGCTTGGTTCCTTTCCTTGTTTAATAGTTTTGAGTCTTTTTCCCGATGGGTGAGACACACGTGAAGTGATCAGGGGACCAAGAAGAAAGGGATATGAGAAGTGTGCAGTATATGTTAGATTATTTTTAATGTCCTTCAGGAGATGTAAGTAAAGAATGGAATTTCTTTAAGCTCACTTTTTAGCTGTGGGTGTAGGCTTTTTGAATACAACTTTGCTCAGGGATTGATCTATGCAGGCTATGGGCTCGACAGCGTTGCAGAGGTTGTCACCTGCCAGACTCATAACTAGGTCCTTGAAGTTAAGGCTGCCATGCCACCATCCTCATCTTGTGCCAAGACCCCAAATTACAACTGATCCGATTATGTCCAGAGTTTCAATGTTCATCTTGACATCGTTGTGTGCTTTTTGCTTTCAACTCATATTCACCCTGCTTCTGTTTCTGGCCATGTTTCCATTGTGTCTTTTAGAAATATCTTTTCTATCAAATCTCTAGTCTGTCTTGATCGTCTCTATAGTATTATACTTCTATTCCTGGTTTTAACAGAAACCTGCATTTCTGACAGGAACATTGTCTCTTAGGATCTTCTAAGCTGAGTACAATAGTTCTCTGACTCTGCAGATAACACAAGAGATGTTATATATGTGTGCGTGTCCTAGAACAGGTTAACTGCTATAACAAATAGACCCAAATATATGATGGTTCAAACATAAGAGAAAGTTATATTTTTGCTTACTCTTCAATCCTGAGTAGATAAAACATTGTGATGGGCATTTCAATAGTGTTTCAAGAAAAAAAATACAATGACAGGGTTGGGTTTCCCTATGCTTTTGCCAAATTCTTGACCTGCTGAACACATCAGCCCCATCAGCTGAATTATTGGTCTTGGTCCACTAAACATGGCAGCTGTGTTGGCCTCATTCATGTCCCCTGCCCCCTCTACCACTCTGGTTGCATGGGTCTTGTTAAGCTCTTGGACTATTCCAGCCTTGATGATCATATTGGCTGGGTCCCGAGTTCTAGACTTGCTTCTATCATATTAACCATGACCTGCTGAATCCCTGACCATGGCCCTAATAACCATAATAGCCATGCCAACCGTATCGTAACTGATGCCGCAAAACTTGATTCACTACGCTAACTCAGGATAAGATGTGTCCATTATGCCAAGATGAGAGCTTATGTTTTGGGATGCATGAAACATAAAACATCAGATACAGACAATTTGCTGTTTGTAATACTGTGATGGATTTATGTCCTGCAAGACAGGAATATTAATACATTTTCTTTTGCATGTATAGTTATAATTGTGTACAAGGGGGTATCCAAAAAATTGGAATTTATTTATAAAAATTATGTTTTTATTCTTACATGTTTAAACTTCAGCCATTTTCAAAGTAGTCTCCATTGGATGCAGCACACTTATTTTCCACTGCTCAAAACAGTTTCTGAACTTGTCAATTTTGATGGCTTTTAATGCTTCTGCCATTTTTTTGTTTTCCCTCTTCCACATCAGCAAACAGTTTCTCTTTGAGGACTTTTTTCATCCGAGGAACCAAAGAAAAGTTGCTTGGGGGGAGATTAGGTGAATAGGGAGGGTGGGGCATGAGGGCCATGCCATTTTTGGTTAAAAAACAACAACTCAGGATAAGATGTGTCCATTATGCCAAGATGAGAACTTATGTTTTGGGATGCATGAAACATAAAACATCAGATACAGACAATTTGCTGTTTGTAATAGTGTGATGGCCATATAAGATGATGAACTTAATAAATGTTGTATGTTTTCTGACTGCTCCACCAACCGGCCATTCCCAGTTGCTCTCCCTATCCTCGGGCATCCTTACTCCCTGAGACACAACAGTATTGAAGTTAAGCCATTTAGTAACCCTAAATTGGTCTGTAAGTGTTCAAATGAAGAGTCTCTGGTATCTCACTTTAAATCAAAAGCTAGACGTGATTAAGCTTAATGAGGAAGCCATCTCAAAAGCCAGGATAGGCTGAAAGCTAGGCCTCTTGTGTCAAACCGTTCGTCAAGTTGTGAATGTAAGGGAAAAGTTCTGGGAGGAAATTAACAGTGCTGTTCCACTGAACACATGAATGCCAAGAAATCAAAACAGCTCTGTCGCTAATATGGAGAAAGTGTTAGTGGTCTGGATAGAAGATCAGTCACAACATTCCCTTAAGCCAAAGCCTAATCCAGAGCAAGCCCCTGACTCTCTTCAATTCTTTAAAAGCTGAGAGAGGTGAGGAAGCGGTGGAAGAAAAGCTTGAAACCTGCAGGGGTTGATTTATGAAGTTTAAGGGAAGAAGTCATCTTCATAACAAGAAAGCGAAAGGTAAGGCAGCGAGTGCTGGTGCAGAAGTTGCAGGAAATTATTCAGAAGATCTTGCTCTGGTGACTGAGGACAGTGGCCTTGCCAAACGACAGATTTTCAATGTAGACAAATCAGCCTTCTGTTGGAAGATGTCTTCCAGAACTTTCCTGCTGGAGAGAAGTCAATGCCTGGCTTCAATGCTTCAAAGGACAGGCTGACTCTCTTGTTAGAGGTAATGCAGCTGGTGACTTTAAGGTGAAGCCAATGCTCACTGACCATTGCCAAAAGTCCTGGGGCCATTGAGAGTTATGCTAACTACTCTGCCTGTGCTCTATAAATGAAACAACAAAGCCTAGGTGACAGCATATCTGTTTACATCATGGTTTACTGAATAGTTTAAGCCCACTGTGGAGAACCACTGATCAGAAGAAAAGATTTCTCTTACAACATTATTGCTCATTGACAATGCAACTGGCCACCCAAGAGCTCTGATGGAGATTTACGTGTACAAGGAGATGGATGTTGTTTTCATTCCTTCTAGTACAGCACCCATTCTGTAGCTCATGGATCAAGGAATAATTTTGACTTTTGAGTCTTATTATTTGAGAAATACATTTTGTAAGGCGATTACTGCCATAGATAGTGATTCTTCTGGTGGATCTGGGCAAATCCAATCGACAATCTTCTGGAAAGGATTCACCATTCTAGATGCCATTGTCCATAGGAGGCGGTCAAAATATCGACATTCACAAGAGTGTGCAAGAAGTTGATTCCAGCTCTCATGGATGACTTTGAGGGGTTCAAGTCTTCAATGGAGGAACTAATTGAAGATGTGGTGAAATAGTAAGGATCCAGAATTAAAAGTAGAGCCTGAAGATGTGACTTTAATGGCTGAAATCTCATGACAAAACTTGGATGAATGAGCTTCTTTTGGGTAAGCAAAGTAAGTGGTTTCTGGAGATGGAATTCACTCCTGATGAAGAGACTGTGAATATGGTTGAGAGGACAACAAAGAATTTAGAATTTTACGTAAACTTAGTTGATGAAGCAGCAGCAGGGTTTGAGAGGATTGACTCCAATTTTGAGAGAAGTTCTCCTGTGGGTAAAATACTGTTGCATGCTACAGAGGAATCTTCCATGAAAGGAAGAATCAATGGATGCAGCAAACTTCATTGTTGTCTTATTTTAAGAAATTGCCATTACCACTCCAATCTTCAGCAACCACTGCCCTGATCAGTCAGCAGTGTATCCATCAATGCCAAGGCCATATGCCGCACCAGCAAAATGACTATGACTTGTTGCAGGCTCAGATGCTTGCTAGCATCTTTTAGCAATAAAGTCTTTAAAATTTAAGGTATGTACAATATTTTTAGACATAATGCTATGGCACATTTAATGGATTATAGTATAGTGTAAACATAACACTTTTATATGCTCTAAGGAAACTGAAAAATTCATGTCACTTGTTTTATCACAGATATTCATTTAGCTGCAACGGTCTTGAACCAAACCCTCAACCTCTCTGAGGTATGCCTGTATCCCTTCAAACCCCCACTAAATACATCCTCAACTCACTGTTCCCTTAATTGGATTCCAAGATTCAAGGACACATGTTATTTGTATAAACTCTTACAAAATTTATAAACATTTCTGACTCTGTCAACACATTGCTCGGGGCCCTGAAAATTTTTTTTTTTTTTTTCCATTTGCTATTTACAGTTTATTTCTGAAATCAATTAATCTAAATTTAATTCATCTATCTTGGAAACATACATTTTCTTATTTGTCTAGTTATATTTTCTAACAACTCCTGTGGCATCTGAAATAAATCAGACATTATGTATAATATTTAAGTTAAAGAAGAGATAATCATGGGAATGATACATCACTTATAAGACATGGGGCTCTGAAATTTAAGCCTTCTTAGTTTAAGTCATCTTCCCAAGCATCAGCATCCTCAGCTTTTTTGAGGATGGAGAGAGTTTTAAGGAAGAGCTGAGGATGGAGAGAGTTTTAAGGAAGAAACAGCCTTCTTCCACATTGAACCTAATCAAGACAAGGACTGGGAAGCATCTTAGTAGGTACAAGGTCATGGTTGACCTCACTGTACACGGCCAAACATTTGATGAGTTTGTGTCCCTTCTCCCGCTTCCTCTAGAATGGCTCCAGAAACTACAGGAACAGGGAAGATACTATTTGATGGTGAAAATGATTAGATGTCTTAAGACGAAAGAAGCTTCATGAATTCTAGCTATTGAGAATTCATCCTAAGAAAGTTTGGGAAACAATTCTATTATAGTGAAGACCATCATCTCATTTGATTATCGAGCCCTGAGAGCAGCTACTTACAGAAATGGCCCGACTTTTTAATGTGTGGGACCAGGCTTGGTGGAATTTGGGTCATAGCAAATTTCCTTGAAACATGTTGACTACCCCTCACCCCTCATCTGCCATATCATATTTTTCATCTCTGGAAGTCTCATTTGGGTCTTTAAAAAGAACTCACATTTTTTTCTCCTCCTCATGTTCATTTTTTCTTCTTCCCCTTGACTATATGAATACTTGTTTGAATAGAGAATAGTTTAATAGTTATGTTAATGTCCTTCTCTGCTAATCATCACTATAATTTCTAAATCTGTTTCTGTTGCTTGATTCTTCCCTTGATTGTGTGTCATATATTACTGGTAATTTTGATTGGGAGTCAGACTTTAATTTTTGATGGTTGGTTGCTAGATTTTGTCATATTCATTTAAATGTTGTTGGGCTTTGCTCTGGCATGTAGTTAAGTTGCTTGAGATCAGTTTGGTCTTTTAGAACTTTGCTTCTAAGTTCTATTCGAGCAGATCCAGCGCAGTATTTAGTCTAAGGCTAATTTAGTATCACCACTCAGATGATACTCTTCAGAGGACTCTACTCAATACCCTGGATATTAGGACATCTTTCCATTCTGGCTGGTTGGAACATAAAATATTCCTAGCCCTGTGTGAGTTCAGGGAATTGTTTGGTCTAATGATTCTTTGCCTGGCCTGGGGCAGTGTCCTCTCATGCATGCCAAGATAGTCACATTGTAACTGTCCAGACAAGAGGGCACCCCTCTCTCTGTGCACCTCCTTCTTCTTTGGCATTCTCTCTCACACATTCTAGCTTCCTTGGCTTGCCTGTGCTCTGGTCTCTGTCTCTTCAACACATCAATATCTTCCATCTCTGTTAGGGTCACTCCCTCTCTGTGCTGCAGTATGAAAATTCTCCTAGGCAGTAAGTAGAGCTCACCACATTTGTTTCTGTTTTCCAAGGGATCAAGTCTTATGCTGCAATGTCTGTACACCTCCCCATCTCTCCCCCATATATTTTGTTTGGTCTTCTAGTTGTTTAAAGTGGCAGAGTAAACCGGTCTCCGTTAATCTGTCTTGGCTGGAAGTGAAATTCCCGACGTGTTGATTTTTGATTGATGGCTAAGAGTAACATGTTTTTCCACAAGTATTCTTAGAATTTATTGTTTCTTAAACAAAAGCCTCCCATGAAAATAACTCGTTTTCTATGTTTTTCCAGATCTAAACCTCCCACAGCAGAATATTTTTCTTCTCATTATAAGTCATATATTCTTTTTAAAGAGTGAGGTCGTTTTCAGAAAGATGTGCGGGAGAGCAGATTGAAAGAATAAGAATTCAGTTGTGATAATCCAAGGCTTCTTGAAGGAAATATCTCTGACCAATAATTAGTTTTCAGTGCAGAGTAGCTTCTACAAGATCTACATGGTCATAAAATGTGTTGATGAACAAATGCAGCCCTCTCACAGACTCTTGGTTTTCCAGACATTGCCCTCCTGTGTTATTATAATCTTTCAAACATAAACAACCCATCCAGTCAAATGTGTTTCATTTTATGTGTTCACTGACTATGAAACTACTGAGATGAAATGTAAATTGCAAACCTTCAGTTTTCTAATTACCAGAGTTCCACCAGCCCTGTTATTAGAACAAGTGATTCTGCTTCTTGTCAACTCTAGAGTAAGAAGCAGCTGAGTGAGAGGTTCTGAAGCAGCTATCTCCGCCCAAGTCAGACATGCAGATGTGTGTTTTGAAACTGGACTGAAACATCGCTAAGGACTGAAATCTAAAAAATATCCATATGGAACTTTTTGAGATGCCTTGAACTATTTTAGAAACAAATTTAATGGAATCCAACCGTTCTGTCCTGGCTATTTTTATACAGAAGTTTCAGAGTAAAAAATTTACTGATATTACAGCTTTGAAGTCAGTTCAGGCAAGAAAGAGATTGGAATTTCACTTAGGAATCTGTGTATGGACCCCACACACAGAATCATCCTTCACTTATTTGTCAATTTGTGTATTGGGGAGCCACTATGTGTCAGGCTCAGTACTGAAACAAGAAAATTAAAATCAACCAACCAACTGACTAACCAATCAACCAACCAAACTTACTTTCTCAAAGAGAAGTGACTATTTTAAATTTTATTGTCTTTTGACAATGTAATATTTATAAAAATAATATTATGAATATAAGTGTTATAAATATTTAATATTAAACACTTATTTTATATTAAGCAGTGTGCTTTTTTCTCCCTTGTTTTATGGAATGACATGTCTTGAATACCCCCTCCAAACTCATGTTGAAATTTAGTTGCCAATGAGTTGAGCCTTTAAGAGGTAATTAGATCATGAGGACTCCACTCTCATGAATGGTTTAATGCTATTATAAGGGAAGTGGGTTAGTTACTGGGGGAGTGATCCTGGTAAAAGGATAAAGCTTAAGTAGGCTTCATCCCCAGGATGCAGGGCTGGTTCAACATCAGCACGACCATAAACGTAATTAAATCCATCAACAGACATAAAAAAAAAAACCACATGGTTCTATCATTAGTTTTTGATAAAATCCAGCATCCCTTCTTGATAAAAACCCTTGAACATCTAGACATAGATGGAACATACCCCAAAATTGGAAACATTTCCTCTGAAAACTGAAACAAGATAAGGATGCCCACTCTCACCCCTCCTGTTCAACAATATTGGAACAGCTAGACCAATCAGACAAGAGAGGGAAATCAGGGGTATCCAAATAGGAAAAGAGGAAGTCAAGTTATCCCTCTACATGATTCTATACCTCGAAAACCCAAGAGAATCTGTCAAAAACCTCCTTTTACTGATAAGGACTTTGGCAAGGTCTCAGGGTATAAAATAAATGTGCAAAAGACAGCACATTTCTGTACACCAACAATAAACAAACAACCCCCCCCCCAAAAAGCACAATCTCATTCACAAGAGCCACAAAAAAATGAAATACATTGGCATCTCCCTAATCAGAGGCATGAAAGTCCTTTACAACGAAAACCACAAAACACTGCTCAAAGAAATCAAAGATGACACAAACAAATGGAAAAACATTCCATTTTCATGGATTAGAAGAATTAACATTGTTAAGATGTCCATTCCACCTGAGGCAATCTATAGATTTAATGCAGTACTCATTAAATTACCAGCAGCATTCTTCTTAGACCTGGAAACGACAATACAGGGAATTATATGGAAACATAAATGACCATGAATAGCCAAAACAATCCTCAGAAAAACAACAACAACAACAACAACAGCAACAAAAAAGTGGGAGGCACATGCTCCCAGACTTTTAACTTTATTTTAAAGCTACAATAATGGTACAAGAGCAGGCATCTAGACCAATGGAACAGGATAGAGATTCTGGAAGAAAAACTTCAGTTTTTCACCCAATTTATCTTTGACAAAGCCTCTACCATCAAACACTGGGGAAAGGAGAACTTTTTTTTTTTTTTTTGAGTTGGAGTTTCACTCTGTCGCCCAGACTGGAGCGCAGTGGCCGCTCCCGGCCACCACAGCCTCGACCTGCTGGGCTCCGGCAATCCTTCTGCCCCAGCCTTCCAAGTAGCTGGAACTACAGGTGCACGCTACCACGCCCGGCTGATTTTTGATTTATTGTAGACATGAGGTCTTGCCAAGTTGCCCAGGCGGGTCTCGAACCTGCGGGCTCAGGCAGTCCACTCACCTCAGCCTCCCAAGTTGCAGGATTACAGGCTGAGCCATGGAGCCCGGCTAGGAGAACTTATTTAGTAAATGGTGCTGGGAAAACTGGCTGACTACATGCAGAAGATTAAAATAAGACCCCTATCTATCACCATACACAAAAATCGACTCTAAATGGATCAAATACCTAAACATAAAGCCTCAAAGTATAAGAACCTTAAAAAATGCAGGAGACACCATTATGGAAATTGGAACTGGCGACCAATTCCTGTTCAAAACCCCAAGTGCCCATACCATAAGAAATAAGATAGGCAAGTGGGACCTCATCAAACTGACAAGCTTCTGCAAAGCCAAAGAAACCATCAAGAGAGTGGGGAGACAGCCCACAGACTGCGAAAAAATATTTGCCAATTGTATACCTGACAAAGGCCTAACACCTAGGATCTACAAGGAACTCAAATGTGCCGAAAAGAAATAAACAAACAGTCCCATTACAAAGTGGGCAAAAGATATGAATAGACACTTCTCAAAAGAGGACATACAAGCGTCCAACGAAAACATGAAAAAATGCTCAACCTCACTAGTCATCAAAGAAAGGCAAATTAAAACCACACTGAGATCCCACCTAACTCCAGTCAGGATGGTCATCATCGATAGCTCAAAAAACAACAGATGCTGGAGAGGATGCAGTGAAAGGGGAATACTTCTACACTGTTGGTGGGCATGTAAACTAATACAACCTCTGTGGAAAACAATGCGGCAATTCCTAAAAGCTCTAAAAATCAGCCTTCTTTATGATCCCATAATCTCCTTACTGCAAAAATGCTCGGAGGAACTCAAATCACTCTATGAAAAAGATACCTGCACATGCATGTTTATTGCAGCACTATTCACAATAGCAAAAACATGGAACCAACTGTGCTGCCCATTGAAAGAGGACTGGATAAAAAATATGTGGTACATATACACGGTGGAATATTACACAGCCATAAAGAAGGACAAAGCTATGAACTTCACAACAACTTGGGTGGACTTAGTGTCTATAATACTGAGTGATCTATCACAGAAACAAAGAACTGAGTACCACATGTCCTCACTCATAAACAGACTTTGAACAATTATCATAATACTATGAGAAAGGGATTGGCAGTAGTGGGAAACTGCCCGAGGGGGGGCACACCTCATCAGCAAGGGTACCTGCATAATGAACATCTGTATACCTAACCCTGAATTGTACCCCACATCTTTAAAATAAAAAAATTAAAAAAAAGGTTGAAGCTGACCCTGTTTCTTTCTCTGACTGTCTCCCATGCTCTCTTGCCATGAGGTGCATTCCTCCATGGAATAACGCTGCATGAGGCCCTTGCCAGATGGCTTTGCTCTTGGCACCATGCTCTTGGACCTCCTAGCCTCCAGAACTGTGAGCAAAATGTCTAAGTTACCCAGTCTGTGGTGCTTTGTTATAGCAGCAGAAAATAGACTAAAATAGACTGGTATAGAGGGTGAGCCTTCATCATATGATAAAAATTGATCTTTAATGTTCTGTTTTGATCTACCATGACTATGCTTATCATAGCCTTTTATTTGCCCCCCCCAAATGAAAGATTATTTTCCATTAGCCATGCTTGTTAAAATTTTTGGGTTACTTTTAGTGTTCAAATAAAATTTGCATTACGTGGCGTATTCTTTTTTTAAGGTACTTGGCCTCCTTGCCTATTGTTTGGCATGGTCTGCTGGTGTGTTAAATTCAGTTTCTATACTGCCTTAATCTTCTTGTATCTTGATCTCATCTTGGACTGCCAGGTTTGACCTACGACCTGTGTCTCCAACTCTCTGTCTGCTTGGCTTTTACAATTTGAGCTGTAGTTCAATTAAATTCTTTTGGCTCTTGAACCTTCTGCATCACTTCCCGGTCAATGATTTGCTCACTCCTGGCACAAGACTGTCTTTGGATGGCTGTCCTGGTAATGTGACTCAATCCTCCACCTCACTCTCCACCAGTCTCCACACCCAGAACCAGGTAAATGTCTCTACCCTCTTTTTCCAAAAGAGGCTTGATACTCCAGTACTTTTGTATTGTTCATGCTTATTTTTCATTACTATTTATGAAAACTTTTGGACCAGACTTTTCAGACTTATCCAAGGACTTCTAGCTTGACTCTGAAGAGTGCAGAATGGAATCTCAACTCATATCAACAATCCCATAGTTTGTTTATTTTGGTCAGTTTAACCTTACCACTTTCTTTTTTTTTTTTGAGTTGGCGTCTCACTCTGTCGCCCAGACTGGAGTGCAGTGGCCGCTCCCGGCCACCGCAGCCTCGACCTGCTGAGTTCTGGCAATCCTTCCCCCTCAGCCTTTCAAGTAGCTGGAACTCCAGGCGCGAACTACTACGCCCGGCTAATTTTTTTGTTTTATTGTAGAGATGAGGTCTTGCCAAGTTGCCCAGGCGGGTCGCGAACCTGCGGGCTCAGGCAATCCACTCACCTCAGCCTCCCAAAGGCACAGGATTACAGGCTGAGCCACCGAGCCCGGCTACCTTACCACTTGCAAACCATCGGATGCCATTCAAAAGTGAATCTTACTTTGAATACATTCTTTTAACATCACATCTATTGAAGTATTTGATTAATTATAGTAGTGAAAAGATTTGCTAGTTTTGATATCTAACTTATTTTCTTAGACTTCCTAAGTAATAAAATAAATCTGGAGAATTGTATTATCAAGGACCTCACTTGGATAAATTAGCAATGAACAATATTAATAATTATTATTTTTTCTTTGAGTTGGAGTCTCCCTTTGTTGCCCAGGCTGGAGTGCAGTGGCACACTCATGGCCACCGCAACCTCGACCTGCTGGGCTCAGATGATCCTTCTGCCTCAGCCTTTCAAGTAGCTGGAACTACAGGTGCTTGCTACCATGCCTGGCTTATTTTTTGATTTATTGTAGAGACGAGGTCTCAACCAAGTTGCCCAGGCTGTTCTCGAACCCCTGGGCTCAGGCAGTCCTCTCCCCTAGGCCTCCCAAAGTGCTGGGATTACAGGCTTGAGCCATGGCTCCCAGCCCTAATAATAATTATTAATACTAGTTACCAGGGACAGGTGATTGAGTCCTGAGGAGAAGTAGCTATCTAGGAAAAGAGGGTAGGACAGGGAATTACAGACAGTGGTACATAGGCCTGGAATAAGAAAGACTTGGTCACTGAACTTCTAGAGTAAAATGACTGTTGTAATCCTAGGTTTTATTGTAAAAATGTGTTTGAGTCTTTTCTAATACTCTAAAATATGTATATGGCAAAATCAAACATGTCTTCAATTATTTGCAAGTCAGTACAATTATCCCTCCAGAAAAATGTTTCATATTAATCCTGTAACTTTTTTTTTTTGTATCCCTGGCATATCATCAGGTATCCCCAAGAAAATTAGAATCCTGGTTTGAGGAGCTCTTGAGAATGTTGATTACGGAATTAGGTTGTCCTAGCCCTCTTTCCAAATGGGTATGCTACTTGATTTCTTTAAATTTTAGTTCCTTTTGGCATAAAACGGGGATTCTGGGAAATGGAAATAAGACCATGTATGTGCAGCACTTTACTGAGGACCTGTTGCAATATACCACCCAATTCATGAATGGAGATTATAAGGGCTTCCTAAAGTCAGTGAACATGTCTACCTTGTTTCTCCTTGTGTATTCAACACAATGTCCAGTAGCTAGAAGGGAAACAGTAAATAGTTTATTACACAAATGAAGCAAAAATTGTTATTTAGTGATGCAAAGACCGTTTATTTTAATGTGAATTCTGTGAGAAGCTTAACACAGTGCCTGGAGTACACTTTATTTATTTATTTCCTAATTGCCTGATTTGGAGAATAACTTCACTTGGTGCTCATCCCTAGAAAGTCAGGACTGAACAGAATGTGAACCCTTTAATTCCAAGAATAATTCTCCATTAACAACGTGGTCCACGTACTATTGTAAGAAATGTCTAAAAAAATTGATTAAAAAAATCACACAAAACGAACGTATACACGAGTGGGAGGAGACCCTTATGACCACCCCTCGGGTCAAGAAAGAAAATTTGCTGGTGTCTTAGATGCCACTCTGTGTGCCGCATGTCAATCACAGCTTCCCTCCCTCCCGCCACATAACCACTGACTTTATGAATCATTTCTTTGCATCTCTATATGGCTCTATTTTCCAAGAGACATTCCCTTTACAATCGTTTAGATAGTCAAATAAAAAACTTAATGTGTGTTTGAGTCTCTTGTATTCCTACCTTTCCCTTACAAAAATGATCTTCCTTTTTTTTTTTGGGTTGGATTCTCACTCTCGCCCAGACTGCAGTGCAGTGGCCGCTCCCGGCCACCGCAGCCTCAACCTGCTGGACTCCGGCGATCCTTCCGCCTCAGCCTTCCAAGTAGCCAAAATTACAGGTGCACGCTACCACGCCTGGCTGATTTTTTTTATTTCTTGTAGAGATGAGGTCTCGCCAAGTTGCCCAGGTGGGTCTCGAACCTGCGGGCTCAGGCAATAATTTTTGATTTATTGTAGAGTTGAGGTCTCACCAAGTTGTCCGGGTGGGTCTCAAACCCACAGGCTCAGACAATCCATTCGCCTCAGCCTCCCAAAGTGCTGGGATGACAGGCTGAGCCACCGAGCCCGGCCGATTATCTTAACTCTTACTAGAGGCGAGAAGACTGGAGTGAGTCTAAGGCTGTCCCTGGTCCCCCCAAAAAGCAACAGTTGTTCATAGTTCATCCCAGCCATGACATGGGAATGCCCGGCCATCGTTGCGGCTTGAAAACTGTCTGTGTTTTTGTCTGTGTCCCAACACGGTTGCCACGTGGTCTTGGTTCTGTCCTGGTCTGCCATGGCCACAGCATGGCCTCGCCCAGCATTGGTGTCTGTCTTTGACAACACGCCACAGCCAAGCTGTGCGCCAGGGTGGCTTCCCGTGCCAGGGTCTGCTTCTCTCCTTCTCATATGGATGAAACCTGAAAACACTTCAGCAAAACTTGTAGAACTGCTTGGTGCTCAAGATTGGGGTGATTTTACACAGAATATACCCAGTGTTTGTAAGAGATTATGGTGCCGTAGGCACATTTACTGAGCAGTAAGGAAACAAGAAGAGGAATGTCATTCACGGGGTCATGGGCTTATCTCCTTGCCGCTAGGGTTCTCTCTCCATCCTAGGGGCACCTCATATTAAAAATTATAGTTTCCCCCGGGCATGGTGGTTCAAGCCTGTCATCCCAGCACTTTGGGAGGCCGAGGTGAGGGGACTGCCTGAGCCTATGGGTTCGAGACCAGCCTGGGCAACTTGGCGAGACCTCATCTCTACAATAAATCAAAAAATTAACCAGGCATGGTGGTGCATGCCTGTAGTTCCAGCTACTTGGAAGACTGACATGGAAGGATCACCAGAGCCCAGCAGGTCAAGGCTGTGATGGCCGTGAGTGTGCCACTGCACTCCAGCCTGGGCGACAGAGTGAGACTCTGACTCAAAAAATATATATATATTATAGTTTCTACCAGCAGGTCTGTAACTAGAATTAGGAATCCCAAACTCTCCCTAGTTACATTTTAAGGGAGATTCTTCTTTCTTTCTCTTTAGAGATAAATGACAAAGTCTCATCATGATAAGACTCTGAGACCTGTCAGACCTTGGCCTGCTCTTCTCTGGAAAAAGCAGCGTCTTTTTTCAAAAGAGCATTTCACATCTCTCCACTGGGAGTGGGTCTCTCCAGCCACCTCAGGTGAGGTGGGAGCCCCTGGCTGTCCTCACTGGTTAGTTGAGGCAAGATGAGCTGGCTCTCCTCACTGGATAGCTGACGTGGTGGGAGCTGGTTGTTCTTGGTGTCTACAGCGCTGCAGGGCCTTCCTGGCTGGTCGCCCGTCCCTTCTGGCTCTGCTCGCCCCTCCACACTGCTGCCACAGTCATCTCTGAGTTCCTTTCACTCATGTGCACCCCCTTCCCGCTCCCCTTTCCTTTTCACTCTGTCGCCCAGGCTGGAGTGCAGTGGCACAATCACAGCTCACTGCAGCCTCGACCTCCTGGGCTCAGGGGCTCCTCCTATCTCTCCCTCCCAAGTAGCTGGGACTACAGGCGTGTACCACTACACCTGGCTACTTCTGTTTTGTAGAGACAAGGGTCTCACTTTGTTGCCTCGGCTGGTCTCAAACTCCCTAGCCTCAAGGGATCCTTCCCGCCCCAGCCTCGCAAAGTGCTGGGCCTCCAGCCTTTCCTTCTTTTATAAAAAGACAA